>JAHDVE020001563.1:0-100086 GCA_022606495.2 Halesus radiatus | reverse complement strand
CATGAGCTATCCATAAGCAAAAAAGGACTGCCTTCGTGGTCGAGCTGTTAAGGTCCTTGGCCAACATAATGAGAATATTTGAATAATTTGAACAGCGTTATTTTTTTGTGAAAAATCATCTCAATGGGGCCGTAAAAATATTACTTCCTAGTCTCTGAGTAATTATGGACAAACAGATACAGAAAAAATATGCTAACCTGACAGGTCTGTCAGATATTATTTATGAGAAGATTATTGCCAAAAAGAGTTAGAAATACTCGTATTCATACTTTTAGTGTTCAATTTTAGGAGAATTTTAGTAAATTTATTTTTTTATTAAAATTGTTACATTTTTAATTGGTTTAAATACGTAGAGCAAGAGTGACTTTATTTTTTCAGACTTATTTACAATGTTGCAGATTGTGAAAGTTTCCGACTTTTTGTGCAGCAGTAGCTCGACATATTTGCGCACGCAGTGAGTGAAATAATTTACTTATTCTTTATTTTTTTTTAAAGAAAGACAAATATTCCTTGGTTACGAATAACCTGACAGTATTTGAAAATCTCCTACTACCATCGCAGTAAACGGAAGAGATTGCTTGTGTCATAATGGAGGATGTGGCCAGCCGAATTCTATAAGTGACTTTCGATTATTACTAACCGAAGAAATTTGTGTGTATTTCTTCCATTTATGAATACGATTGTCTGAAAAGAAAGTTTTAAGTTTTGTTCAAATTTTGTCGAAAGGGATTAGAATCGAGTAGAATTCTATGGATCCAAAGGTTACGTGTTCGAAACCCAGTATAGAGAAATAAAATTAATTGAATATTTGTACGTTTTTTCATGCTTACTTATGATAAAAGACACAAATGTTTACCCCGACTTCCATGGTGGGAAATACTCTCAGTATCGCTCTTGTGAAGAATCACCGTTTGAAATCGTTGATTTATCAAACATTAAAAAAAATCGACATCCTTTCAATTTCATTGGCCCGTCTAGGATCTAGCTGTCTTATGTAAATAGCTGTATTTCTGATCAGTATGAAATCACTTCTAAGGATTTTCCGTTCGGTGGCAGAGCATAATATAACTGTTACTCCAATATAATATATATCAGTTTATAACAGAATGTAAATACGTATATCTCATCTACCTACCAACATTGTAACATGTTTTAAAATTCTCAAGGCCAATAAAATGATGTTTGTACAAAATACATTAGAGCTTTATTTAGGTCAGTCTACAACTTTTAATGTATTTTTCGTTAGAGTTAAAGCGATAAGAGCTTTTAATTGGTAGTTACGTTATAATTTATGTTTGTTTGTTTAAGGATCGACGAAGCAATTTTTATTTATTTAATGTGTGTGACTTTATCGTAAGCCTAAGCTTACTATGTCAACTAGGTGCCCAAGGTAAATATTTAAATCTGTAGATACGCGAAAAGCCAATGTAAGTAGTTATGATTGCTATTTTGTTTTCGAGGGGGGAAATTGGACAAACAATATATTAGCCACATAATTTACCAGGTTGAATTCATGTTACTTTAAATTTTCTCAACTTTTTAGGGTAGATAACATAACTAATAAATATGTTATTCATTCAGGTTACAAGATTATTTTCATATCTAGACAACCGTTGAATAGATAATTCCAAGACGTATGATCTACGTGTACCAATTTCAAAGAAAACCGATGTCTCCAAATCTTATAACACATTTTGTTTCATTGGAACCAGAAAGGTCAATAAAATTGTTTTGCTGCACTAGAAAGAAGTTGGGTATTAGAAAATGTTCTATGAATTTCAACTGAAGTAAGCTCAAAAAATTGAGCTTACTTCAACCGTTCCCATAACAGACTTCTAGTATTCGTGTAGATCAGAGATTCCCAATTTGATATCGCCCCCAAAGTGGTATTGGAGAGATTTAAAGGGATAGTGGTGGCTTTGAGGGCAAATGGAAAGCGGTGAAGGGCTGCAAGGGGGCGGTGAAGGGCAGAAATGGGGAGCAACAAGAACAAAAACATTTTTAATAAATTCCCTTATAAATAAAAATCTCTTGTCAGTTCATCGTTGAAATAATCAGGCAACAAAATAAACTATTATGTTATGGTTATGATTTATAGATGGATTAATAGTTTTTTTGTAATCAAGAGTTTTATCCACTATGTACATTTGTTACCTAAGTTTATTAGTGTGCTATCAGTTACGACACACCCGTGTCATGCACTGTCGTTCTTAAAACTAACTTAAATTAAACAAATACAGAAATAATTAGACATTATTAGGTGAGGGCAGTGGGAGTGGTGATGAGGAGGGTGGGGGGGATGGTGAGGACTCAAAATAACATGGAAATGAAATTAACAATATGAAATTAATAGCCCAAAACAATAGATATAAACCAGAATTTAATAACTGCTTAATTAATAAGAAACAAACATAAAAACGTAGGCGCTGTATAAAAATATATTCCAAAAGTGAACTGTGAGAAAAATTAGGTTGGAAACCTCTAATGTAGATGCTTAAGCAAAACGAAAACCTTCAATCTAAATTTTTTTAAATTCGAAAGTGGAGAGCAGAGGTACAGAAACTGGTTAAATAAAATATACTTTTATGCAGAACCTAGATAAAGATATTCTCGTTCACGTAATTACATATTTCCTCAACTCATGTTCCTTCCCTTGCATAAAAACAACAGGCATTAATGTACGCATCAGCCAATTGGCAGCCCTGTGTGCTGTACTGACGCTGGTACTGCCTGACCATCGTAACGTTAATCTCGTCCCTCCCTCCAATATAAAGGGGTAGTTTCACCGCATACCCCGGGGGTGCAGAAGCCGACAGTCTAAAGAACCGAAAACTATTTCGGCAGACTGGGGCTAACGCAAAGTTAAGCGATGTGAAAGGGTTCGTGACTCTGAGATCTGGCTCCGCTTACTCCGCTCGTACTTGTTTGTATGGACATTACGGACAAACGTGCTGTGTAAGTGAGTTATGAAAATTATCAACGTGCAAGTGAAAAATTAAAAGTTGTGAAATGTGCTGACCTTTTGAAATTCACAATTCTCTAAATGAACATTTCAAAACTATCCACATTCGGCTCTTGATGCATGACCGATAAATTGTTGCATAACATTTTGAAAAAATATAAAAAATTATTCGTGGTTTATAACAAAGTGTTTGTTTTATTTAATATGATGTCAAACCACAAAGTGATTGCTTCTTACGAAAAAATAAGATTTTAAATTTTTGAAAATTTAGTAAGGTGCATTTAGAGTTGATAACTGTCTTCGCCATTTATGGATTTATTCTGTACATGCATATGAGCATGTATACGATAAACTTTGATGATGTGTAGACAAAAATGTGGATGTCATTTTGATCTCCGGTGACTTCTCTTTTTTCCTCCTAAAAACAACAAAAAATAGAAATTAGAGACATAGTTAGAGTTGGAGCCTTGGGCGTCATGACATGTAAACATTTGTTTGGGTGAAATATGAAAAAAAAAATTTAACCAAAATAAATTTTCACCTGAGACCAAAATTGTGTTAGATTTTTTACTTAAAATAATCTCAGGAACAGCCTGTTAAAGTTTTTTGTGTAGGTACATGCTAATACACTCTGTATAAGAGTGATTAAACACAGATATTAATATTTTATTAATTTGACGTAATGTAAGAGAGATCAACTGACCAATTCGTCAGAGTGTTGACATTTTAAGCTCACTAGGGTGATGTATAATAATAACACTGAAAAATGTATGTGTGTAATACTCACCGAGAACTATCGTTAATTCTTCGTTTTGTTCAGTGGGCTAATACCTTGAATTTTTACCTTCTTGTTGCAACGGTGTATTTCTTAGAATAAAACAGTTCTTAACAAAAACGAGGGTAGGAAGATCATATGATATTACGTAAAGAAGTAGTTCCAACAATATATTTACTTCCAAGACATCGCAAAATAAGGCACATGAAATAAGAGGGTAGAGAGACTAACAATAATAAAATTCTCGTGTTTAGGAGCAAACATGAGTAAAAAAAAATTTCTTGTTCCAGCTGGGTAGAAAAATATCATTTGGAATTCTTTCAACTAATAATAATATTGGTTTTGGCGCACTTGCATTCTCAAGTCGATGAATTAAATTACTAAACAAAAGAGTATTCAAAATCTTTTTGAACTACGTTCACTAATTGTGAATCTTGAGTTGCTGGCGACAGAAATTTACGGGAACACATTACGATATTACGATAGTTATACATACGAATTATCGATTAGTTAAGTTTTACAATACTACCATAACCTTGAAGCTCAACGCATTGTAAATAATGTTGTCAAAAGTTAAAAACTTTAAAATTCTGTCACTATTGGAAAATTCGTTCCATAAAAATGGCAGTTCTCTCTCGAATACATAGATATGGTATTTTTCCTCACCTTAAAGAAAATAATCTCCTATAACACGAACAATCCTCGATCCACATTTTATGTCGCGTCCGTAGCCTTGATGTTCAAAACGTTATATAAAATAATCCAAAAAGTTTAAATTTAAAAATTCCGCCACTTGTTTTAAACCTCCAGAATTTGGCTCGGTCAAATCTAATTTGTAAATAACTAGCTTCCGAGGACGGGCGGGGACCTCGCTACGTACGAGCGTAGTTTGTATGAAGAACTCAACTATTTGGTGATTCCGAACTAAACTTCCGCTGGAAAGGAGACGTGTGATGAGTAAAACAGAATTTCTCCAGTCCAAAGAAACTTTGGACGTTTTCAAAGCGGTCTTTGGATGGTTTCATGGCCATGAAATTTGCAGTAGGTAGGTGCTTAATTGAAACATTTTGGTACTCTCTTTAACAATATTAATACAAGAATGGAAGTTGCAAAGCTTCGTCTAGCAAAAAAAATATTTCAAGGGCACAATGCAATAGTCAAATGACCCTAATAAGCCAATAAAGTTAAATAAAACATTTGTTTTATCCGAGAATGATGACCAGTAAAAACATTTATTTTAAAAACTATTTCAGTTTGCTTAGTGATAACATTATTAATTATCTCAGTTAATAATTTATAAGTTAGCAAAAATCGCGTTTCTCGCGATTAGTAAAAAATAAAAAAAAAATCTCTAATTTTCATACAAATAAATAATGTATTTTAATTAAATATATCTAGTATTAATAACTCAATATTTCTGAGTAAACTATTGCACAATAATTTAAAAATTACGATGATTATTGAATGTAATGTTCTAATTTGAAAAGCGATTAAAATTAAAATTTATCAATATTTCTTTAATGATTTTACAGACCAAAAACAATTTTGAAACGACTATTTTTAATTTATTTTAAAATGGAGGATATTTTAAATAGCATTAAACTAATCGTATAATAATATTATAATATCAGACATTTTTCTGCGGGATAAAGAGTTTCTAGAAATTAAAAAAAAAAAAAATCCAATTTTTATGGTACATGTTTTATGGTACGTTACAAATGCCCTTTTTCCTTTAACCTTCCTTTTTCCCAAATCCTTCCCGTCTCCATTCCCTTTAGCCATACAACAAGTGGAGTACATTTTATAAAAGCTATATGATAAAACAGTTTAAAAGATTATGAAAAAACAACCATGTTCTGATGAAAAGTGTATTTAAAAAGAAAAGTGTTTCATATAATAATATATAATAAATGTATTGTTATTCCACCCTAAGAAATTATTCCTATGTGGCAAAATTCTAAATTGTGGTTGCAACCTAACTTGAGCACCTTTGTCCGTCCTACTGAATTTAGGTTTTTTAGCTTGATTCGTAGGGATCCATACAAAAACGAACTCCGTATCAAAATAACCCACCGAGTTTTCAACGGGTTTGTTAGTGTCAAAATTATTAGCTTGGAAAGCAATTTTTGCTTAAGTAACTTTAAATAATACTCTCCTCACTTTGGTGGCAATTTTACCTTTTTATCAAGTAACCCGATTAGAATAAATCGGGAATGAAATATTTTCACCGGCAGGAGGCGCTAATTCACTAAATAAATGAAATTAAAGTCATATGTTAAACAAATATGACGATAAATGTTAAACCATTAAGCAATGGATAAAACGTCTCTAATTTAATCTATGAAATCGGCATATAAAATTTTTTTGGAAGTTTTGTCAAAAATTATTATTATTGCACGGAGACGTATTTTTCCATTGATTGTAAAAAAAAGAATTACAAATAATATTATATTTATTGATTCTGAAAATTCGCATAAAAATTAAGAAATAATAGTAGGTATCTAATTCATAACTTATAGGTACACTATTTTTACCATCTTAAGGAATATTTTTACTAATTGCAACTCTGGGTACGACCATAATAGACAACTTCATATCAAAGAGCGATCAAATTTAAATGAGGAATTTTCCATTTTTAATTTGTAAAGGTCGTTCATCAGAGTTACGTTATATGTAATAGCTTTCTCCGCTGTTTTATTATTTTTATAGCCTTTGTAGCGTATGTGGTAAGAATTTTTTATAGTTTATCAGAATTATCGAAAATAATAGTTTAGACAGCTAGTAGAAACTTCGTCAAATAGTTATTCCAATAAATGATTGCGCCACAACAGCTGATGAGGCTCTCGGCCGGATTGCCTGCTGCTAAATATAAGACGTTCGTGTTTTCACGGTGAAGTAGATTATTAACACCTGGAAAACCACAGTTTACCCTTGGTCAAGGAACAATGCACGCCACTGCACACAACATATCCAAAGGAGGGTTGCCATAGTTCCACTCGCCCGGAGCAGTTTGGACTTTTGTGAAGAATTCATATAAATAAAAACAAAATATTCAAAAGTTTGTAATAAGCCAATATTCAAAAAGATAACAATAATTAATAAAGTAAAGAAAAAAATATTTATTCTCCACTTACACAGTATTTGCATAGAAATATAACACATTTAAATAAGCCAATGGCAGTCATATCATTATAAAACAATTAAGAAAACATTTTCATTTAATACGGGGAAAACAGATTTTGAAGTACCTCACAGAATAGAGAATCTATTGAAGGAATAATATTCTCAGGAAAACGGTTTCACCAGTAATAAATAATTTTCGGCACCATAATAACTGAAATTGAATAGGGGTAAATAGAATCATATAAATAATTCGTCTCATCGTGGCCTAACCACGGTTTTAAAATGGCCTTGAACGCCGAAAAAAAAACTGAAATACTTCCAGAACTTACTAATAACACAAAAAAAAAAATACTTCCAGAACTTAATAATAACTAACTAACTAACTAACCATCACGCCGTTTCCACGCAGGGGTAGGCAGAGAGGATGGACCGCCAAACAACTCGATATTGGCACACACTTCTTACTTCATTCACATTCATACAACTTTTTATAGATTCTCTTCTATTATTCTGACTTCTGACAGGCCTGATTCAAGTATTTGATTAACATGATCGTACCATGTCTTCCTCGGGCGTTAATAATAACATTAAAAAACTGAAATACTTCCAGAACTAAACGAAAATTATTCAAAAGTTACGTTCAAAATAAGTCTGATAAAAATCACGGTCAGTCACTGAAACTCGCCTGCATAATTCCGACAAATTAACTTATATAAATGCGTCAATTACGACATTCACCAAAGCCATTTGCAAAGAGAATCTTAAACGAACCGGTTTTGTGCAAAGTAGGTTTTATCTATTTAAGGGTGTACCGTAGTATTATTACTGTCCCTGTTGTCCGGTTGTTAAACGCCTCTGGAAATGCAGGAAGTTATATAATGCAATATTCAGAGAGGGTAGGTCGGGGTAGTGGTGAGTTTTGGGATATTTAGCCCGGAAAGCTGCAGACAGGTACCTACCTACCACTAATAATTATTCACACATGAGCAAACATTCACCGCAAGTGCACCCCACTCTTGAATTTAGCAGCCACCTCTGGTCTGAAACCCCAACATATCTGAATAAAACCTTGACTTCGTTTGACAGATTCCCCTATTTTAACGGTTCCATGATGATTCGGCACAATGATAAATCGGAACACTCTTTTAAGGTGATATAAATTAATTAAAACCATAAAAAAAACTATCTTAAAAACCTCACCTAACCTAACCTAGTTATCAAAATTACCACTCTAACAAATATTTGAGTAGCGATTGAGAAAACAATGGACCATCAAAATATATATATATGTATATATATATATTTAAAGTATTTTACTAACTAAAAACGTATGCAGTAACAATGTACCCCTATCATTTAACAACATTGAATATATTTGTACGGGGCTTTAAATCATTTTTCAAAATATGTTAATATTATCTGATGTGCACCCGGCCTTGCTCGGGTACAATAATTGATTTGACAGCGAAAGTAACTATTTCCAAAAAAAGAATCATTCATTTGAATATTTTATTTCATTCCAAACGTTTATTTTTTCACAATATATCTAAATCATAAGTTCTTAATTAGGTACCTACTCGTGTTTTCCATTTTTTTAAATATTCTTCCAAAAAAAACCTTCTTCTTTTGAATATACAATCTCTGGCTAACCAGAGTGTTATATCTATGGAATAACCTAAATAAAACATGGCGGATTCTATGTTATTCATATTAATTTTAAAACGTTATAGCAATAGTTCCACATATTGGATTTCATTCAAACTACTTTCTAAACCTTCCCGACACTAATTAAAACACACTGTGCTATTTTCAGCGAAACCGGTCTAGTGATTTTCGAGAACATTGAGGACAAACAAACAAACTTACATTGATTTATATATATATATATATATATAGATAATTGTTATTACCCGTGAAAAATCACCGAATGTAACTTGACTTGCCAATGTGAAAACTGAGAAATTTTCTTTAATATTATACATTTCAAATACAGAATAAAAAAAATTACTGGTAAAAGATATTTCCGGCAGATACTTTGTCGCTAGACTTGTCTTGAGAATATTAAAAATAAAAAAAAAACTGAACCAGTGCATTACTATAAACCGATTTTGTAAATGTCAAATGCGTAGGTACACACAATGAAATTATAATTATTTTACGTGAAATAGAATCAATCACTGCCCGAAGGCAGTCTCATTGCAAACGTTAGCATCTCACGAACTCTCACGGATATATTGTAAAACATAGTTTATTTTTACATTGGATATTTTAAGATCAAAAAAATGCATCACACCTTGTCTTTTTGTTATCATTGTGTTGCTTTTGAAAAAAAGTTTTTTAATTTTTTTACCTCGCTGATTTTTATTGAAGTCCATTATTATGAATTTCAGGTTGGCGAACTAACGTACTACAGTTTTCTTACTTCTAATTAACATCGAAAGGGTGGATTTTTCGCATGAAGCGGAAACTTTGTGACGTGACAGTATAATAATTAATTTATTTAATGATGTTGATTAATTAAAGTCCTGGCTAAGAGTAGGCAAGGCAATCGAAGGATCGTCGTTTTTTAAACGTGGGAGTTTATAATTTTTTTTTGGTTTAGTGTCAATATTTCAAATTAATAGGTGGCCGTTTTTTTACATCAATATTATATTAATGGAATGTAACAGATTAAACTGTTTATTTTACTGGTGTGTTCATTCAAAAAAATTCCAACATATTATCAGTAATTGAGAACAGAAAAAAACGTACGTGTCTTGGGTTACATTGATACCGTTTTCATTGTTTTAAGTAGGCACTTAGTACATAATTTATTCAAATGTCTCAATATTGTTACACTGTTGTTTTTATTCTGTATATTTCCACTTTATTTTCATAAGATATGTCTAATATTTATAACCATTACGTGCATTGAAAGGTGTCCCGGAAATATTCAGTTTTTTTCAATATCTATTTTTTTGTGTACACTCTCGCTCAGTTAGGGGTGTGTTTCAGTTCTTGTGTTAAATAAGATAATATCCTGATATAACACACATATGAAACTTATTTCCCCTTTTATTTTATTTCTCCGTGACCGGTGTCAGCTTGTTAAAGCCATCTTCAGACTGGTAAAAGTTAATCTTAAACTACGGTTTATATACACAACATGTGGGGGAGGAGGAAGAATTGATATTAATAATTCACATTACTGGTAAGGTATTCCCCAAACAATATTAAAGTAAACTTCAAACCAGAGGTAATAAGCTTACTGGGAATAACCAACATCATTAGGAAGTCGGCAGTCAAAGACGACTTAATGGCAAATATAAAGAAAACCCATGTAATAGAATAAATCCCTTGTAGTCTCTCTCCACCCCTCCTCCCCCACATGTTGTGTATAGAAACCGTAGTTTAAGATTAACTGTTAATTAATCAGTTTCAAATATAGAAATATTAAAAGATAATATCCCTTATTAACTGTATAATTTATCTTATATATTTTATACTTTATCTCTCTCATTAATTATATTAAGTACATGGACAAATTAATAAAATTGGTTTGACTTTTTAATTGTATATTTATAACAAGAAAGCGTTTTGACGACCCTAGCTATTGACTTTTGTGATCTCTGCATGTTCATTACTCGTCAGCCCCCGAAAAAAAAAACTAAGTGATATCTGTACATTAAGTTGAATTTAACGAAATCAATAAAAAAAATGTCTTAAAATGTGGTAAACTTTTAATTTAATTGAATTGAATTGAATAATTGAATCAAAAGTAAAGCAGAATCATTTTAAGAGATTCTTCTTGCTCGTTTAGTAGTGTTCTCTATCGTAGAAAGACTGCGGGATGAGGGGGAAGTGCTGCGGGTGTTCCTAACTATATCGTGCCAATTTGAACCACTATCGTTGTGCACAAATACATTCGAACGTGTGCTCTTCAAAATGATTTGCTATATTTGTCTATTTAAATAAATTGTTACTTCAAAAATAATATAAGGCAATTCAATAATTCTCTATCTGAATGCATGTAGGTATTCCGTATAAAATTGTTGAAAATCGAAGAATGGAAAATATCGTCATTTTCCGCCGACCTTCGTGTCTTCGAGCCGAGATGGCGCCATTGTCGTCAGATGCAGAGGTTGGCCGCGAGAGGGCGCGGCGCTATGAATGTTTGAAAATTATGTATTCAGAAGCGGGCGAAAGGGGCACCCCTTACCCTGTTTATTGCGGTTCGAGTCTTGGCTAGATTCTGATTTACCGGAGATAATGTTTTGTCGAGAGAAGCTTCACAAATGGTATTCATTTGAAGCATCAATATCGAATTTGAACGATATTTTCTACAATATGTACTGACGATAAATTTGTATTACACAATGCTTAGAAAAGGGAAAATTGTTAATATCTATGAATTCGGCAGGTACCTACATACGTTTCAATTTGGGAGGCGGGTAAGGGTCCCGCCGTCCCGGGAAGAATTCATTAAATAATCAACACCTCTGCCAAAGGTTACCCCAAGTGGTTAGGTAGGTTTGGTGACTTGGCAGGAGTGCTCGGCCTCATGGGGTGAGGTTGTCCAGGTCTTGGCGGCGGATACGTCTGAGAATTGTGTTGGGTCAGATTGGGAGAGACCGATTGAGGGAGACTTCAACCTCTGCAACCGGACTCTCAACCCATCGCCTTGCACCGCAGTGGGAGGGATGGATTAATACGTCCGTCACTCCTGGATACACTGACACTCCTGTTCCTACCCACCACTTATGCCTTTTTCCATCTCTGAACTTCATTTTCTTAAAAATACCCCCACAGATTATACCTTTAGCCAATGTTTCTTGGCGTCTGCCTACAAATCCGTAGTAAGAGAGTTTGCCAGTAATCTTATTCAAGTATTACGTAAATTAGTTTATAATTACTCATTAGTCGTGATTAAAAAAAACCACGTGGAGTTAACTTTTCAAGTTTCATTTTTTTTCACAGGAAGCAAATACTTTCAGGCTGAACAAAAAAAAGATTAATTATATACATTGTTTAAGTTGATGCAATGGGAAGTAATGCAAAATCGTGTGTTTTCGGTTTGAGAATTTGTTGGCCTAGAAATATCACAGATAATTGAATTAAATACTGCAAGTAGATCACACTTTGGCCTTTCATTTAACTGTCCATTTTTTTGGTTTGTCTTTTTATAAGCTTAGAAAAAAATAAAGTATGAGACATAAAAAAAATGTTTAAAGTGCAAAATCTCCTACTCATGAACTCTTTTTCCCATATTGTCTTATTGTTCATTGTGATAAATTAAATTTTTTTAGAATATGACTGTAAAACATTTTAATAATTATGTGTGAGCTTTACAGAATAGAATAATACACGCATTTTGGTGATGTTTTTTTTTGCCGAAATCGAAACATGCGGCCGCATAATTGCGTTAAAATTTTTGCCGGTGGATGGCCTTAACGCTATTTTTTAAAATCATATTTATACAAACTGGTTTCAGTTCATCCTGAACATTTCGAAAAAAAATCAGTATTTTGAAAGCGAAATTACAACTGAATATAATATAGAGATGAAAAACGAAAGAAGAAAACGATGTTTTTGTTTTCCATTTAAACCAAAAATACCCTTGTCGATATTATAACGTGGGTAACATAAGAATAAAATATGAAACAAAATAACAATACTAATTTTTGTCATTAACAACACGAACAAAGTACCTTTTCAATATTATGAAAGTGCATAATAAAAATTTCTGTGGGCATTGTGTTTTAATATTTTTGATATTCAAGTCATGATGTATTTAACTATTTAATTTCTGCGGAAATGTAGGTAATAAAGGTGGTATCCAACATAACCTTACATAAGGAACCCTCCATTTTTTTATTTACTTCTCTTCGTCCATCCTCTGAATAACATAATACCATAATAGTAAATCAAATAATAAGGTTCCCTTTTTAAGAATCTTCTTAGCATTGTCAAAATCGAAGGGTTTATAGGTAATTTTAGTGTTATAACATAGTACATACAAACACGTAATGTTCACATCGGTAAACCATTTACTAAAAAAACAAAAACAAAATTAAGACATATGCAAAAAAGAACAATAAACATCAAAAAAATTTACAGTTCGTTTTCAGAAACACGAAAAACGTTTTACTGCAAATTAGCGGGACGTAATAATAATAGTGTAACATGTGATTTATGCATATTTTGTCTATAAAATAATCCAAATTTAACGGAGAGAATCGAAAAATACACACTTTGCAGGTTGCTAACTCAAGAAGTACTACGAATGGTTTATTTGCAAAATGTTTATTTAGTTTATTTAATGTGATACCAAACCACTGTGATTATGGAATCACCAATTTGGTGTATGTTGTGAGGCTAGAGGTATTGAGGAGGTGAAGGAGATGGTGAAGGGATAGGCGGGGATGTTTCTGGTCACCAAAACACGGCTTTTTTTTTTTTTTTTACAGTAACTCCACACAGGAGACCAAGGAGGAAACAATTTCCCTCAAGGCCTATATCATCTTTGGGGATGCTGTGTGGAGGATCTTTTAGAGGATAGGAAGGAGTGAACTTGGGTCTTGAAGAGACCCATGTTATAGGATGGAGGAAACACAGAGGCCGGCAGATCATTCCACAGCCGAGCTGTTGAACACAAGAACGAGTCGTAGAAGCGACCCGTTCTCATGTGACAAATGTCAACCGTGTGCAAATGTTGGGCGCGTTTGGCGTGTTTCCCGACTATGCACCGGTGCCGAAGGGATCAATGACGCTAGTTCCTCGGAGCATCTTCCATTAAAATACCGGTAGAACAAGGACAGCATTCCCACCCGACGTCTGTGCTCCAAGATTGCAACCCATTTGTTAAGATAGGCGAATCTATCAAACGGACCGCCCGTTTCTGCACAAGGAGTCAAGGTTTTTTTTCAGATATTTTGGGACTCCCGACCAGAGGTGGCTGCCAAATTCTACAATGGGGCGCACTTGCGATTTGTACAGGGTCAGCAGTTGTGTACTATTAAAGTATCTGCGGGCTCTGTACAATACGCCCAGCTTTTGAGAGGCGAACTTTACTCGGGTTTCGATGGAGACCCCATACCTGAGCTGATCACTTAAGGTTACACCAAGCATATCAATGGAGGGCTTGTTGGGAAGATTGCTTCCATTAAGGGAGACTAGATTGTCATTTCGATCCCTTTTAGACGTAATCAGACATGATTGGGTCTTTGAAACATTAAATTCGGCGAGGTTATTCTTACCCCAAGAGGAGACCCTCTCAAGGTAACCGTCCATTCTCTGTTTCAAAGCCCTCCGAGCCGTTGGAGTTTGTGTGCCCTTTGGGGGCTTGTCAAACAAAAGCAATCATGGACTGTACTGTCATCCGCGTAACAATGGATTGGTGCACATGTCAAGAGGTCATTGATGTGCAACAAAAACAATGTCGGAGATAGAACCGATCCTTGTGGGACGCCAGCATTTGTTGAATGCGAGGAAGAGATGAAACCATCAGCAACCGTCTGAATCGATCTCTCCCTCAAAAAGTCAGCAATCCACGTACACAAGGAAACGGGAAGTCCGTAAGAAGGCAGTTTGTTGACAAGTCCTCGGTGCCAAACCCGGTCAAAGGCCTTAGAAATGTCCAGTGAGACCGTTTGAGTCTCACCATAACGTTCCAGACACCGTCCCCAAACATGCGTCACATACGCGAGAAGATCACCGCACGAGCGGTTCCGCCGAAATCCATACTGGCGGTCGTTAATGATTTTGTTCTTCTCGAGGTATGTAAGCAGTTTGTCGTTGATCACACGTTCCATCACCTTGGACAGAACTGATGTGATCGCTATGGGGCGGTAGTTGGCCGGGTTGGAGCGGTCACCTTTCTTAGGTGTAGGATGAATGACCGCTTTTTTCCAACCAGAGGGCACAGAGCCACATTTCAGGGACATTTTAAAGAGCTTTGTTAAAACTGAGCGATTTCTGCAGCACACCTCTGCAATACCAGGGCAGGTATTCCGTCAGACCCACTAGCTTTATTAACATCGAGCCCCCGTAAGACAAGGAGTACATCCCGATGCCGTATCCTCAGCTTTTTCATATAGAAACCGCAGTGAGGAACCGACGGCGGGATGGCACCCCGGTCGTCGAGGGCCGAGTTTTCTGCAAACATTTTCCCTTAAAGGTTGGCCTTTTCGGTAGCAGTGTTTGCTAGTGAACCGTCAGGTCTGGTAAGAGGCGGCAGACTGGATTTGCAGAAATTGCGACCTATGGAGCCCGCTAGCGACCAGAACGCCCTGCTGCCATGCGGGCAGGCAGCTAGCTTTTTACTGATCTGTAGGTCGTGCTCAAATTTTGACCTATTGATTATTCTCTTACTGTCCTTTGCCAATTTGTTATATGCTGATCTGTTTTCTGACGTTCGAGATGTGTTGTAGGGTCGGTAAGCCGCGTTTTTTCGTCGAACTGCTTCGGAGCATTGTCGATTGAACCACGGCTTTGAACCTACGCCAGTTTCTTTAATGGTTGATTGAATGAAGCCATCCATCGCAGATGTGATGACTTCACTCATTTCCTGGGCACATCTGGACGGATTCGAAGTCTGAAAACAGACAGCTGACCATGGGAAAGCATTAAAATGCGCCCGCAGACCGAACCAATCTGCTGACCTATAGTGCCACATTTTTCTCTTCAGCCTCTCAATTGGGGGTCTGAAGTTAATAGGGATTGATGTCGTCACCAGGCAATGGTCGGACGATCCTAAAGGCGCTGCGACATCAATCCCATAACCACGTGGCTCGGTGGTTAAAAATAGGTCTAACAGATTGGAGCGGTGAGTCTGGACATCAGGAACCCTCGTAGGCTCCTGAACCAGTTGCTCCAACCCATGGCAAAGGGCAAAGAATTCCGCCTGTCGGCCAGCCGAGTTTGTTGAACATGAGAACTTCAACCACGGTTCATTATGAACATTGAAGTCCCCCAGAACAACAAACTCGGCCGAAGGGTAGCGGGGTAAGAGGTCATCAATAGTTTCGCTCAAATGTTTAAATAGCTCGGATGAGTCTGATTCGCTGAGGTTTGGTGAGCGGTACAAACACGCATAAAATCTTACCGTACTGGCAAGACTGACGCGCACCCACATTACGTCAAATCTGGAATTTTCCAGACTCAACAGTCGCACACAGTTGACGTCAGCTCGGCTATACAAACAAACACCTCCTTTTGGTCTGAACTTGCCTACGAGGGTGAAGCCCGGGCAGTCCAGATAGGAGGCGTCTGGAGGCTCAGCTATCTGCGTTTCGGAGAGGAATACCGCACAAGAGTTCCAACTGCTCCTAACCCTCTGGAGCCAGGGAGACTATGGAATTCCAAATTGGGGAATGTTGTGAGGCTGAAGGTATTGGGGTGGGGAAGTAGAAGGGGAAGAGGAAGGTGGGGAAATACCTGGCTATTCAGATCTGGTCACCAAATACGGCGAAAAGCCATTTCAAGCAACGTTTCAATTCTGAATGGTGGTCTTTCACCAGGGCGATACTGAGAGTATCTTCCACTCTGGAAGAATGGTGTATTAAGTGAAGATAAGAACAAAGGAGGCAAACACTATTACAATGGCGATCGGCTGACGTGAGAAATGCCCATCTCATACATGACCCCGCTGAGAGAAAGCCTGGGTTCTCATTGCCTCGTAAACTCTAGTCCTCCATCAATAGGAGCAGGTGCTCCCACAGCCGTTGTACCCACATGATGCATAGGTGGGGTCTCAAAGAGTCGGCGATGTGTGAATGGGGGGCAGTGCAGACCCCCGAACATGTGGTCAATGGATGCCCGCTCCATTCAATGCTCGGCGGGATTGATGAGGTCCACAGGACGACTGAGGCCCTAAACTGCCTCGCAGACCCATGTCCCCTCTAACCCCCCCATTATACGAAATAAGAATAATGTCGCAAAGATGATTTTAGTTAATAGTAAAACTACCGCTGCATGAACCATTATTGGTACCTTAACCGTTTTGGTGCTATGCTTATTTTGCAAGTATTTATATAACTATTCTGTGCTTTTAAATTTAAAAAGTATGGTATTCAATAAAAATGCAATAACTTGGACAAATATCAATCAATTTGAATGATTTTTTATAAATTATACAAGAAGAGAATGAAATTTTACGAATATTATAGTTCTAATTAAAAAGACTACTCATTTACAACTACAGAAAATATTTAAAAAATACAAAAATATAAGATTATTTCACTTCACAATTGTGTTTTCCCGTGATCTATGTAGTCCCTTTTTACAAGCGAGCCCATGTGAGATTGGATCGCCTTATCTCATTTGCTTTGCTGCACACATACATTTATGGGAACAAAGGTCTCGTCGTCCGTAGTGCCGCTGTCATTTGATACATTACGATCATCCGCAATAGAACTAACTTCCGACATGGTGAAAAATATCGATTCACTTTAGGGTGTATTTATTTTAACAGGATAAACAAAAGATACAGTTATCAAGACACGCGCCAACCGCAATATACCACGCTCAAATTGAACATGCCCGAGGACGATAAAAGGCACACTGAAAAATGAAGCGCTATAGCGCTGCGTCGTATTTTACGTTCCTAAGGCTTACAGCGCGATGGCGCTGGGCCGCTCTCTAACGGTTAAAGTACGGATACATACATTATGTAAACAAAATATTTATAAATGTGTAAAAACAATTATCCGTCGTCACCATTTTGATCAAAAATATTTAATAGAAATTAATTTTAGAAAAACAATGAAAAGCATTAATTGCCGCCGTGTTATCAGCTGGTATGTCTGACACATTTCTTGTTCCGATGCAATAATAATAATCGTCATTGCATAATTAACAATTAGGTCTTAATCTTGGGTAATCTGACATTTGTCAACAAAGTGATTCTTCTATTTAATTCATTAAATGACGCATTCAGATGGCTTGTAGAAACAACTTGTAATAAGTACGTAGTGTACCTATTTCAAAAAGTTAAACAAATAATGAAGGTCGGTTATCTATTATTTTTTATATCGTTACAGAATGAATTTATTAACGCAATCAGGGGCGCAAACTAACGGTATAAAATAAAATATTGTATTCTACCAACCCATAACGATAAAAGTATGTGCGTGCTATTTGCATTTAGGTTTAATATTAATATCAAACACCACAAGAAAATTTAAGAGATTTTATCATAAGCCAATATGCATACGCTCTACTGAATGATTTATACTAGGTTAGTTGGGTTAACCGTTAAAGGAATAGGACAACCCTTTATTATAAGCTTAACCTTTTGAAAAGGATAAAAATACTCATTTTTTTCATTGTATTTTAATGGCTCCCAAAGCTCAGACTCTTACTTTGCGCTGCCACCGTGTTGCCGCGTAACTTTTTGTCTCATACCAGACGGTTATTGACGAGTATAATTCAAAAACAAGAATTTTACAATTGTTAATCTATTTACATCACGATATGATAAAGGTTCATAACTCTCAAGGCATACCGACGAAATCTCCGCTGTAACCTGCCCTTCTATCCCATAAATGGCGTATTTATCAGAAGGAGAAGTTACAACGGAGATCTCAACGGCAGCACTACACCAATGTCACAAACAATAAAGCATATCCATTCCATATTCTATCCCATAAATGGCGTATTTATCAGAAGGAGAAGTTACAACGGAGATCTCAACGGCAGCACTACACCAATGTCACAAACAATAAAGCATATCCATTCCATATTCCGACCGCCTGGTATGCCCCACACCAAAAAAAGTGCGTTTTGTGCTTCAACCGACATGAATGGCAAAATGTTCACTCCTTCACATATTTACAAACACCCGTCTATCATCCGCCATATCTATAATATAATTTTATATACCAACACGCAAAAGGCGAGCCCACGTCCTTTATGTCAGTTCTGAAAGGATACGCTGCCAGCGGAAGGATTGAAAAGAGAAATAACCGAGTCATCACAAGCCCTTTAGATCGATATTCACGATGTTCGAACTTCGAACCGACTGATTTGCTGAAGTTGCAACACTTTTATGGTGTGATGAAGCTTAAAAATTTGTTCGTAGACATGCTATTCGATATTCAAATAAATGAACTTTACTAAAAGTTCGAAACCACTCCATTGTCTAAGTAGTATTTACATTAATAATAATAATCGGATGATTTTTATAACGCCGTTTTTGTAAAAAATCACATCAAGGGCGCTGCTGTATAAATATTACTTCATATTCTTATATTATATCTATTATATGAAGTTTTTTTTACATTTATTTTCTTTTTTTGGACAGGCTATCATTACACATTATTTATAGACCATATAAAGAGATGCAGTTAAATTATCAAAACTAAATACGGCTTGGTCTAAGTTTTCATATATGTTAAATTGAAAAAAAAAACTGTATTTATTCCTTACGATATATTGCAAGACGCTAATACAAATGATATTGTTTCGATTATATTCAAGAATGTATTTAAGCTAAGACAATGAATCATTATGCATATATTTTGAGGATAAATAACACAGAATACTCTTAAGCGGCGGGGGAGGACGGTGGCCGGGGGACTGATCCACAGGGCCCTCAAATCTTCTTTGTCTTGTAAAGTTTCCAGTGCACGCTATTTAAAGAGTCATAAAACAGTTTATCTTGAGTTATTCAACAACAATATTGCGTATTTCAATCCAATGTCTCGATGTGTAGATTATACAATGATAATACGACGATATAGATATCTTTATAAACAGCCTCGCATATTTTAAAAAGCAAATCTTCTATCACGCCATGGAAATAGTGGTGTGATTAGAAATAATTCTCTCTCTGTATTTTATATTATGTTTATTATACATTTTGGTATTATTAGAAATGTTATAACATGCTTCATTATTATTTGTTTTCTTCTCTTATCTATCTTATATTATGCTTTATGTTCCATTTCCCTTATTTCTTTTTTTTATTATTTAGTATCTCTACCAAGTGTTCACTAAATCAAAAACTACACTGTGAACATTTTAAACCAGTTTATTAACACTTACACACTTCCTAATGATAATTATATACATAATTAGCTGATGTGTACCCGGCCTTGCTCGGGATTTTCACTTGTCATTAGGGTGCCATAAATTGATTTGACAGCGAAAGTAACTATCTCCAAATGAAGAAACATTCATTTGAATATTTTATTTCATTCCAAACGTTTATTTTTTCAAAATATATCTAAATCATAAAGTTCTTAAGTAGGTACCTATTCGTGTTTTCCGTTTTGAAAATATTCTACCCAAAAAAATCTTCTTCTTTTGAATATGCAATCTGTGGCTAACCAGTGTTATATCTATGGTCTAACCTAAATAAAACATGGCGGGTTCAATGTTTTTCATACTAATTTTAAAACGTTATAGCAACAGTTTTACATGTTGGATTTCATTCAAACTACTTTCTAAACCTTCCCGGCACTAATAAAAATAAACTGTGCTATTTTCAGCTGGTAGAGTAATTTTCGATACCATCGAGGACCAACAAACAAACTTACATTGATTTTTACATATAAAGATATACGAGTATGATCATGTTAATACTCTAATCGGCGGTAATCTGCCTGGTTAGACTTCTCATCAAATCAGTTCCTTGGAATCATATTCACATCCATTAAGTATGTAGAAAAGAACAAGCAGTGTGTATTTACTTTAATTCCAGAGTAGATACAAAAATAAAATAAAACAATTCGAGGATATTATAAGTACGAATGTATTGAATTAGAAATTTCAAGTAGTCGAAGGTGTCTAATTGACTGACTGGAGGCCAGCATGGACACATCGATAAAGGTTTTATCGATAACTAAATATGTTTAATCTAGTTGACGTGAACTGTTGTTTGTTCGTTGGCGATCTGAAGTCGTGCTCGGGAACCACGACAAGTTACCGATTAAATCGATATTTTTTTCATGTGGCCGTGCTAGGCCCCTGGCATGATTAGAAATAGTATCAGATAGATACATCCGATTCTATTTTATTTCGCTATTTTTAATGTGTGTAATTTTTGGGATATTTCCCAAAAAAATACGGCGAGTTAATTTTGACTTTTACAACTGACCGCGTTTTTCCGACGATAACATACCAAACTAATTAGGTCATGAAAAAACCTACCCCAAGTGCAAAACTGCGTAATATTTTTAGCACGACCGTGCGTGTTAATAATTAGACGTACCGGTGGTGGCTACCTACCTACGTGGTGGTGCTGGTCGATAGCCATTTTAAAAATGATCTAACACTATTTTTAGGTTATGTATTTATGTTTTTGTATTTATTCACTACTATGTAATATCCGTAGGTATCAAATAAATATTTACCCTGATCGTTTTTAAGGGTAATTTATTGAAATGTTAACACGATTTATTGTGCATAAAATAGCATAGGTAGGTAAGTTTGAACATCGTAGTATTTTTTTTTAACAAACGATAAAATTACAAAATAGAAGACTAAGAGACCTGTTTATTTACGCAGCGACCATCATCTGCCCTGACAATGAACACTGCGACTGCCTGAAGCGTTCGCAAGAGGAAGAAGAAGCACAATACGATATAATACCCCAAAATCAATCATGATAAGTATGAAGTGGCTTCGATCTGGCATGTTAAGTAATTAAACAACATGTCATGTACATATTATTATCCTCCCAAGGACCTTTAAAAAGGTACTTAATAGGAAAACGATTCAAACCTAATGAGATATTTGACTACACGAGATAAACGCCCGGGTTCGCTCTGAAATTACTAATTAAAAGCTTGACTCATATCCAGGTGAGAAAAAAGCATACTTCGTCTGGGTCTGAAAGTATTATTCCATATATATATAAAAAAAGTACCATGGGTAATATAATTTTGGGCCTTAGGATAGGTACCTATATTTTTGCGTCAGGTCGAAATTACACAGGCGTGAATTTCACGTACCAATTACCCTGCTAGAATTACACACTGACGAAATTACGCGTGGAGAGAATTACACCTACATTATTTACACCTACTGGAATAGGTTTGAGACAAACTTTTTTTTTAAATTAAATTTATTTAGCACTGTAAAATTTAATTCAAATTAAATAATATATTATTTTTGAGACGTGTAATTCCAGTAGGTGTAATTAAAGTAGGTGCAATTCTCTGCATGTGTAATTTCGTTCATGTGTAATACCGTCCGTGTGTAATTCTGGCAGTGTATTTGACTGCCCTAAAACGGGTTTTTGTTCCCAGTTGGGCAGTCAAAGCTTTCTAGTTTTTATTGTTTAATAATGTGTGAAATAAATAAACAAAAAATTAATAAATAATATTGGTACGCGAAATTCACGTCTGCGTAATTTCGTCAAAACTAATGCGTAACCCTACATTTTGTCTATTATAAGACACGTTATTATCTCCATCCTGACTCTGAGAATCGTGCATCGCATAACCTAGACAAATGCGAGCAAATATCAAGCAATAGTTGAATGTTTAATGCCCGAAATTTTATTACGGTCACAATTGATTTCTTTTGCCCTTTTAACTGCTAAAAAATATATTTGTTGGTTGGGGGGAACATAGGGTAATAACATTGTTACTCTAAGGTTGAGAACCGCCTCGAATGCTCGGAGCGCGGTATATGGACAGGGCTATCATTGAGACAGAGCGCATTAGACTTCCGTCTTGTCACAGATAAACAAACCGATATGGGGATTCCATAAACAGCGGCTTATCAAAACTGTCACAGTGCGAATGATATCGTAAACTCATTTTCCGAACTGAAAATGTATCACTTATACTCGTCATTAGATGAATAATATTCCGTTACATTGTTCCTGAGCCAGATTATAAGAATCACTGGAAAACTGAAAATTAATTAGTACGAAGGGATTAGATATAAGTGTTTAAAACACACTAGAGTTTTCAAGTTTAATAAATTATTTTAGAAATGATAATAAAAGGTATTTTATAATGAAGTATATTAATATACCATGGAATAAAAACATTCTTAACCGAAAAAAAAAAAAAAAAAAATGTATAACGCCGCAGGAACGCAATATTGCCAATAACAGCCAAAGCCATGTAAAAAAACGAAGGAATTTGAGATTTAACAATTAAAAAACGTAATATTGACAAAACAGAGAGTTTTTCCAACATCGTTCAGGTCTTATTTTTCATTGTAGAGTCACGGGACCCAGATAGATCGACGCAGAAAAGAAAGGCCCCGTGGAATGGTGTACACAAAGCACTTCCGTGGGTAGTGATGGTTACAGCAGTATTGCTTTCCTGCAACGATATATATATTGGAATAACGACATCCTTAATGATGTGTTTTCACAAACTAGGGAAACTTTTTAAAAAGTGTGGAAGATTTAAGTTTATTTTTTCTGATTCTGATCATCGTACACAGACGAGTCATTTTAATTTATAATTATTGATTTTTAAAATGACCTTAAACCGAAAATACCGTTCAAACTTGGTACGACGTCATTATGACGTAGGTGATTTTCTCACGAAATCCCTTGAGGTGATTTTCTCACGAAAACGGCGCTATAGAAATAATCCATTTATTATTCATTTTATTATTAGGTAACGCTACTGGCTGCTAAGCTAGCTGTCATTTAAGGATGTTTTATTCCAAGTTATATTCGTATTTTTTTAAAAGAAAGATTAATACCCTTTAGTAGGATCCAGGGGCGCTATTCCCGTTCTTTTTAAGGAAGATTTCCTAACTTTTTCCTTAGGGTTAAACCCTTCTTACTTAACTTGAAGATATTTCATCAATTTGTGTTTTCAAATAATCTCTTGACAATCTATTTAGGATCTTTTTACTGTGAATTTCGGAATTCCGCAGTTAATCAAGAAGTCTTTAACCCTACGGAAAAACGTAAGGAATCTTCCTTAAAAAGAACGGGAATAGCGCCCCAGGACCCTACTAATGCCATCCGTACGAACATATCGTTTTGATGGCATTTCAAAAATAGAAAAAAAAGGTGAAAGGTCAGTGACTATGTGGACAACGTGTCGAGTTCCCACCCAGGCGTCGTGAGTTCAATTCCCCGACTGGCTAAGTCCTCCATCACGACGCAAGCAAGAATTTCCGCTTAGTATGGTGGTAGGAGAAGATTTTCAAATATTATCAGTTTATTCATAACCCAGGAATGTTAGTCTTTCTTTTAAAAAAATACGAATATAACTTGGAATAAAACATCCTTAAATGATAAAATATTATGTATCTTGGAATAGAGACATCATTAATTGAAAAACAACAAAATAACTCGTAATAAAGACAACATTAATTGGAGAAACATAATATAACTTTGAATAAAGAAAACCTTAATAAAAAAAATATTGGAAGAAAGAGATTCTCAATTGAATAACAAGAATACAACTTGCAATAAAAAAAACTAACTAACTAACCATCACGCCGTTTCCCCGCAGGGGTAGGCAGAGAGAACGGACCGCCAAACAACTCGATCTTGGCATACACTTCTTGCTTCATTCACATTCATACAACGCCTCATACATTCCCTTCTGTTATTCCGACTTCTGACGTGGCCCGATTCAAGTATTTGATTCACTTGATCGTGCCATGTCTTCCTCGGGCGTCCCGGGATTCTTCTTCTATCCACATTCGCGTCATACATTCTTCTTACACTCCTTTCTTCGTTCATTAGCTCTACATGCCCGAACCATCTAAGCGTCCCTTTCTTAATCTAACCCATTACGCTTACATCAGTCTTGCATTCTTTACGAATCTCAATATTTTTCACACGGTCATACATGGATTTACCACACATTCGTCTCAGAGATCTCATTTCTACGGCAATCAGTTTACTTTCATCCTTCCTCTGCCAATTCCATGCCTCACTGCCATACATCAGGGTTGGTATCGGCACTCTATTGTGGACTGCTAGCTTTGCTTCTTTGGACAACTTGCAATAAAAACATCCTTAATTGAAGAAAAATAATATAATTTTGATCGAATACGCATTTTATTTAAAAAAAAATAAAACTCCGAATAAGGACAGCCTTAATTAAAGAAAAAAATTTAAGTTGGATATCCTAATATTTTGCCTGCTTACTGCATTGTTTACGAATATTGCCACAACAAAGTTTCATTTATTTACCTGTTGTATTTACGTCTCGCATTAAAGTTTCCTACATTATAATTTATGAGGTTAAGAGCCAGGGGCGTGCGATGGCTTTATATCCGATGTTAGTGTATTGTCCGTAGCAAAAATAAAAATACTTCTTTCCGAATAGGAATAAAATAACTCTACGTCGAGCTTTCTCATTTGAGAATCGACGCTTCGCTTATTCACTACAAACGAGCCGTCAGTTTGACGTTAACATTTTTACCACGAATTTTCAAGTGCCAAGAAGATCAAATTTCAAGGGAATTTATTTTCATGCTTAAATAATAAATTGTAAAATGCCAAACATTGATCAAACGTGACATTTGAAGAATGAGGGTCGTTAGTTGCGTACTGGGACGGTGGCAAACTTCAGACTCTACTGCTTTTAGTATATTTAGAGGCAATAATAATAATAATATTCGGATGATTTTTATAGCGCCGTTTTTGTGAAAAATCACCTCAAGGGCGCTTTACAAATCTTACTTCCTATTCTTACATTATTCCTATATTAAATCTATGACATTTTATTTTTTTGGACACTATCATTATACATTATTTATAGACCATATAAAGGATGCAGTTAAATTATCAAAACTAAATACGGCTTGGTCTAAGTTTTCATACATGTTTAATTGAAAAAAATAAAATAGAAGCTATCTGTTTATTCCTTACGATATATTGCAAGACGCTAATACGAATGATAGGAGTTATGTGAAGTTGGGCGGCGGGTGAGGACGGGGGCCGGGGTACTGATCCTTTCTTCCAATCTTCTTTGTCTTTGTTGGTGACGCCCCTGGGCTGCGTAACGGGACGCTCGGTGTTGGTTTGCCCATACGCCAGGTGGCGCTCGTCGGCCGGCTTCAGGATCTGGAAAGACCACATCAGCGTGTCGTCTATGTCTCGCCCCAGCCGGTGGTATCCTTCTCGGGGTCGGACCACAGCAGGCCGCGGAGCAGCCTTCTCGGGCACGTCCGTGGGCCGCATGATGCACCGGATCTGCTCCGTGAACTGGAGGTCAGAACTCAAGTCGCCGTGACAGCAGAAGATCTTCTCGTCAAATGTTTTTATTTCCTATTGCGCCTTTCTCGGTAGCCACGAAATCTAATTTTGCGGATTGCAGTTGTGGTACAGTGTTCAAGGTTATACGGCGATATCTTTGCAGCTTATTAAAGGCTCCAAAATAGCACATTCACCATTAAGTTTGAGTTTGAGTTGTCTAGCTCGTATACGATATTGTTTACAATCACCACAGTTCAAAGAATAACATTGTAAATCATTTACTTTGGGACACTTTTAACAAGCAAAAGGTCTTTTAATAAGCACATGTGTCGAACGCTTCGACCGACCGATGCTTTTGGGTTAGTTTAGAACGACGCGACAGATTTGAACTTAAAATATTTGGGTTTTTATTTGATTTTTTTATTATAAACTTGATTTAAGCCCGAAACGGCCACACTAAAATTATATGATTTTTATAAATTTAACCTATAAATTATTGCGGTTATTTTACGCTACTTTAACACCGGAAAAATTAAGAACTAAGCAATATTTCCCAGATAAACTGGAGCGCTTATAAAAAGCTGCCGGCTGCTGCGAGAGCGCCAAAATATATAAATTGCCATAGTTGTAGCGCCTGTCAGATTCCAAACAAATCTGCATATATACAATATTAATGTTGTTGAAAACTGTAAAAACCTAAAAAAAAGCGCTCTAAATTTCTTATCTAACTAAGTTACCCCCAATAAAGCACACAAAGAAATAATATAATGATGCGTGAAAATATTTAAGCATAACACGGAACTGTGACGACATGCAATCTGCAGCAGTTATTGAAGTCTGAGCAGAGTAGATAGTATGTTATCAGTAGCTATCGGACCACAGCTGACTGCTTCTGAAGTAGGGGGAAATAAGATACACATTCCGAGCAAACAAACACTGCGTGGAACTGGGAAAACTTCCAGAAGAAATCATGCAATGTGCCCGCTTAATGGAAAACATTCGGGGAATTTCCAGAATTAGAACAAATAAATCTCTCGCACAGAATTGAAAGGTACCGTTTAATCAGTTCACGGCGCTTTATTGCTGTCTAGTCCGTTTTTTTTATGTGAAAAGCAAAACATGACAACTTCGTGTAATTTACAAAATACATCTGTAAGTAATTGTGTTCGAACATTTGTTTTGCGAGTGTAAATTAAGACACAATAATGATTTGTGATTATTTCTTTGCTCGAATTTGAATTGTGGTAGTGTTTATAGAAAAAAAGTATAAGATTTTAGGCAGTTGCTGTACCTAATGCAGACCTAGTCAATTATCGTGTTTTGTGGGGTATTATGCGGTGTTGCGCTACCTCCTCTTTTAGCCATGACGATATGCTTAATGCATACGAGACAAACATTTGTAAAAAATTTTAACACTGCCTTAAAACGGGATACTTTGCATTCGTGCACTTTTTTTAGCAAATACGAGTTGTAATGGGCAGTTCGTTATCGCTAGTACTAGCAAACTTTATATGGAGAAGTTTGAAGAATTGGCTCTCGACACGGCTTCAACGGTTCCTAAAGTATAAAAGTTACAATAAATTGTTGCCTTTACAGAATGTCTGTATTATTTGTCCCAATTATAGTGTTCTATGAATTAAACATAATAATAATTAAAAGTATAAATTTCCACGTTATGTCATTAATAATTTTATAAAAAAATAAATGTCGAGAACAAACATTTCAAAAAGGTCGCAGATAGGGTGGCCTGGCCGTGTACTTAAAATGCGAGAAGACCTGAAATACTCGCGGCAAGTCCAGTGGACCACCCCAGATAACGTTAGGGAAAGCAACTTCAGAGACTGCGAGGAGACTGCACGGGGGAAAAGACGGATGCCGTAATGTAGCCTGGAGGCGCCTTGTCGAAGTTCTGGGTCCCCCCGACCGAACATGACAAAGAAAAAAAAATGATAATAATTATTATCACCGTGCATTTTTTCTCTGTAAATGTATTTAGGTAAAATTATAAAATGCTCATAAAAAATGGCCAGTTACGTGCAAGCATTTGTCTTTTATCTCTGATAAAAAAATAATCACAATCGATTATGATCGCAAGGTTTTTTTTCTAAGCTCTGTTAGCTTAACAAGCATTAATGGGATTCACGAGTATCGATATTACTCAGCGGTAATCTTTCAATCACAATTTAAAAACATGAAACCAATTAAAATCTCAGTAAGACTTATTATAGTTTAATTACGTATACGAGCATTATTGCACAAATTAAAATATATAATATATTATGTACATATTCGAACTGCTCAAACAAGTACCCCTCATATAAAGTCAGCGACTTGGTGTAACTTCTGTCGGGAGTTAAATTATTTATGACACAAAGCATGTTTTGCATTCACTGAATCGAAGGTTAACCTATTTTTAGTTGCGTAGGAACATTTGGTTCAGAATCTATGATGATTATGAACTTATAACGCTTGAAATAGTTTTGTACACTGCCCTGAACAAAATATTTTCTACTTTATTGATGATATGACACGATAATGTGATTTTTCTCTTAATCCTCCATAATTAATATATTATATTAATTACAAAGGATTAGGGAAAAAGTATCTATCGAAATACGGAATCTATGTATGATTGCATGTATCTACTTTTCACAGCATAATGAGCAAACGATCGATCTTCGTAATCCGTAATATAAATCAAAATATCAGATTATATAGACGAAAGGTGGATTAGGTAAAAAAGAATAATAAAGTACTTTGTAAACGTGTTGTATTATACACATATATGATTGAAAAAACTTGTCATTATACTATAAACAAACAAAAGTATAATATTATGGATAAAAGCTCAAAACTGAGCAAATCCAAACGTTTTGATACAGAAGAAAAACGCGACTCATTCTCAAAATCATTTATGCCAAAGTAACATTTGGATCGTGAAAAAATCGGTTTATTTTGAGTTTGGAATAGATATCAATGCTCGGGAAAAGTGAACATCAGAAATATCTACGGACAGATTAATGAATTTTCATTAAAAAAATATTGGAAATTTATTCGTATAATGAAGCTTATAATACTTTAGTAACTATCTTACTTCCTGGATGATTTCTCATTACCAAGATTTTAAGAACTCGTAGGTTCGTAGTTCGCAGTTATAGGTGTCATGTCAATGTCAATGTCATTTAAGAAATAAAATCATCGATCGCATTGGAAATCCGTTGATTTTTCCGAGGTAGGAAAGCTGACTACGATGGGTTGAGTATTATTAATTGACGGTATAGTATAATTCGCAACAATTTGTCTATCGTGTTATGCATTGACCTCTCGAGACGTCTAGACCAAACAAGAATCACAATGGCCGACAACAAAACATCGGTTGCTTCCAGCAACTGATTGCTTTGGCTGTGCATTAATGAGGTTAGTGTGAAGTAGAGCACACTCCCGAACGTCACGTTAATAGTTCCGAGATGATTTAAAAGATGGTGGGTGATGATGCTAATGATGAGCGACAGAAACAACAACACGGAGAGGCGTGCTGCTGCTGTTTGTGGGTGTGTCAGCGGAGAAAACAACCTTTGCTGAGCACTTCGGCCAGCCAGAGCTTCCACGCGCGGCTGACCTGCTCGAACTCCTTGATGAGGTCGATGGGGTAGACGTCGAGCTCGGGCTGCGGCTCGCTGGCGCGGTCCGAGTAGTACACGAGGTGCGGCGAGCCCGCCACGCTGGCCTCACTGCCCGGCCGGACCGATATAGCCCGCGAGCGCTATTTCCACCGTCCCGGGCGGCGACTGCGCGACCCTCCGCGCGTCTCCGCGAGACGTCGGAGCACTGCGGGCCGCCCGCTCCGCACTCAACGCATTCGCCAGGCGCGCCGCCCGCCGCCCCGGGGTTGCCAGCCAAGTGTGCCACCGCCCGCAAGGTACCACACCACGCTCTGCCAGTTCTCTGCCGCTAGTGGCCACCATTCATTAAATGATAATGACAATGTATATACACAATTACTTACCGAGATCTGAGAAGCTCACTTTCTCCAGGAACGGATCTGCCACAGGCAACTGAAACAAAAACAAAAATATTAGTTTTTCCGCAATATTTTCACCATATATAACAATTTTAAGAGGAAACAGTTTTAATGAAACGTATAAAATTTATAATAGTTATTTAATACAAAACACTAGTCAACTAGAAATAAGGAACCCTGTTTTAGAATGGCAACATTCCGTCTGCATACGTAGTTGCATGCAATACACATAGTATGTTATGGCTGCATAAAGATAATGTTATAATCTACATATATCCACCACACAAAGAATTCAATGAACCAGCGTATAAGTTAGATACTAACTCAACGTACACACATTTAACAATATTATGGACATATCGTTGCGGTTCGGACTCAAGCTCGTATCTACGAAATCACGTTTTCTCAGGGATGAAAGATATTGTATATTTTACTTATTTTTAATTGTATTAAAGCAGTTATTTTTTCATGTGATGAATACATTACATATTTAAGCATTAATTCAATAAAAAAATAATTGACCTAAAATCATTTTAAATAAAGAAAATATATAGTTTCGTTCACCTCCTGAGAAAAAAACATTTTTCTAGATACGAGATTGATTCAGAACATCGACGATATTACGTAATATCATCGTCCCTAAAGCAAAATAGCAATTGCATGACTTTTACGGTTTGGAGTTATGAATGCAGTTTACTTCGTCATTTATTAATTTATAAGACAACTGTATTGCAATTTTTAAGAAATACGTGTAGTAGTAGCAGTAAACAGTCACACGAGCTCTAAACTTCATTACAAAATAACGAAAAACAAATAACGTGCATTTTTGCTTTTGGGGCGACGATATAATGAATATCGAAAATTACCCAATAGTGCAATGCTATAGTTTAGGTCCGGTTGTTTCATCTTTTAGTCGTGGCTTAGCCAAATTAATATTTCTAATGTTTATAATCGTACCTTGAACTGTTTTAAATGTTGAACCGAGCAGAGTTCAAAATATGATGTTATGTCTTAACATAAATTTCGGTGAACCACGGATAGAACGCGAAATAACCCGGCCTTAGGAAGTTCTTACCATTTTTTAGTGCACATCGTAAGAATTTACAGAGCATAATATTATTACTTAAAGACAAGTAGCCACTTAAAAAGTATTATATTGAAACAACGTTTAGATCCCTAAAAGGTCACTCAGTTTGGGGCAACAGAAAAATGGAAGTCACATTTCTGGTCCAATGAAGACCGGTAGCCAAGTAAGTTTGTTCCCAAGCTTAAGCTTGTCAGAAAACCTACCATTAGCAACCCGACGAATGTAAATACCTCTTAAGCCGAACTTAAAAAAACAACTGAAATACCGACCCTTACTAGTCGCGAAGACCAATTGATGATAATCCAAATTTAATAGTTAAATTTCTAGCTGTTTACCCGCATTACTGGAGACATTGGTCAGTCCGCTGGTGCGAAAAATGAGTTAGAACTCAAAGGAATAAAATGCATTTCGAAGTGTCGACGTTCTGCACCTAAAGTAGATAAGTAAATCGGTTTTACCGGTAATAAATCATTTTAAACACCGTTCAAATAGGTATAAAAGTAAATCGTATCAATGTGGTCTAACCGCAGTTTGAAAATAGCTTTGAACGCCACAACAACTATAACAATAATTAGAAACTAAAATACTTGCAGACTTAATAACAACATTATTAAATTTGATTTAATTACGATTTTATTTTTAAAAAATTAAACGGAGGTCTACCAATTAAACACAATTACAATTAATATATGGTTTAGACAGCCCCTTCCCTCTTTTCACGCGCAATTTTACTTTTCAACTTTCCTATTATCAAACATACTCGAAATTATCTACTATATTACGTATGTCTTCTTTTTTCAAGAATTTGCCTAAATCATTACCCCCTAATAGATTTTTTAATTACTGTAACCAAAAATTCAAAATGAATTTCTCTGCAAATTCTACACCTAATTGATATTTATATGGAAAAACAAAAAAATTTAAACAAAACTAGTCAACGAACATCAATATTTCTAACACATCATAACAATCAGCATAGGTTCTCCCAGTGGGATGTTCATGACACATATAACTTTCCATTCGCGATATCACCTTCTCAAACCTACCTAACACTCCACATTATAAAACACCATACAAAGCACCTTTATCATACTTTTAAAAACATATTATGTAAAATGATAATAATAATAATAATAATTGGACCATTTCTATAGCGCTGCTTTTGTGAGAAATCACCTCAGGGGCGCTGTACAAATATTACTTCCTATTCTTATATTACGACTATTCTACGAATTTATTATTATTATAATTTATTTTTACATTTATTTTCTCTTTTTGGACAGGCTATCATTATACATTATTTATAGATCATATAAAGAGATGCAGTTAAATTATCAAAACTAAATTTAATGTTAAGTTGTAAAATAAAAGCTAACTGTATTTATTCCTTACGATATATTGCAAGACGCTAATACAAATGATAGAGTGATTGTTTCAAGAGTGTATTTAAGCTAAGACAAAGAATTATTATACATATTTTTAGGATAAATAACGCAGAATACTCTTAAAAGGGCGGAGCGGCGGGGGAGGATGGTGGCCGGTGGGATTGATCCAGAGGGCCCTCAAAATCTTCTTTGTCTTGGTGACGTCCCTGGGCGGCGTGACGGGACGGTTGGTGTTGGTCTGCACGTACGCCAGGCGCTTGTCAGCCGGCTTCAGGATCCGGAAGGAGCACTTCAGCGTGTCGTCCACCGACATCATTGCTCCTGCATTATCGAATTCCCCGCAGTACCAGTTGCTTCTTGGCAAAGAACTCATACCCGTCCTCTATAACCCGATGCACCCGGCAGATCAGTGTCGTGCTTGTTGAGGAACTTGGCCACTATCTCAATGACGAAGGTAAAGGCTCGTTCTCGCCCCAGCTGGCGGTGTCCTTGTTGGGGTCCCAGCAGCCCAATTCCCGGTTGTAATATTTTTACAACCACCGTAGCCCGAACTTCACTAGTACATGTGCTAAGGGCCTTCGACCGACCGCCAGATGTGACCCGGACATCGGTCACATCATGCGTTAATTCGGCAGAACGAAGCAGATTTCAACTCAAAATATTTTAAATATTTGGGTTTTTATTATAAACTTGATTTAAGCTCGAAACGACAGTACTAAAATTATGTAATTTTTATAAAAAGAACCTAAAAATTATTGCGGTTATTTTATGCTATTTTTACACCGGGAAAATTAATAACTTCACAATACTTCAAAGATAAATCAGGAGCGACTATAAAACGCAGCTGGCAGCCACCTGTGTAATGTTTAGATATACATAAATGAATATGGCACTATAGCAAAATACATTACATCGGAAAATGGCCGCGTATTTTCTGCCAGGTGAAGTCCTCCATCATTGCACAAACAACATATTTCGCTTATAATGATGGCAGTAGGAGGAATTCAAATATTGTCAGGTTTTTCGTAATTAGGGAATGTTTGCATAACTTAGAAAAGAAAAAAAATGTCAGTACGTATAAAATTTGTTGTTGATATCTCCATATATATAAAACGACTGTTTTTCTGTCTGTCCTCGATTTTCTCGAAAATTACTCTACCGGTTTCGCTGAAAATAACACAGTTTGTTCTAATTAGTGCCTGAAAGGTTTAGAGAGTAGTTTGAATGAAATCCAATATGTAAAACTGTTGCTATAACGTTTTAAAATTACAATGAAAAACATAGAACCCAGCATGTTATATGGAGGTTATCCCATAGATATACAACTCTGGTTAGACGCAAATTACATATTCAAAAGAAGAAGGTTTGCTTGGGTAGAATAATTTCACCGTGGAAAACATAAGTAGATATTAATTTTATTATTTAGATATGTTTTGAAAAGATAAATGTTTGGAATGAAATAAAATTTTCAAATTAATGTTTCTGTGTTTAGAAATAGTAATAGTAGTCACAAGGCATCACTTTCACTGTCAAATCAATTATGGCACCGAACCAACAAGCAAGAATACACAACTTCATAACATTATTTTTTTTAAAAACCCGAGCAAGGCCGGGTACACACCAGCTCGTATTGACAAAAATGATTGATTATGGAAAATAATATCAATAATCCTCAATGGAAATATGAAACAGAAGAAGACACAGAACATAAAACGATAAGGTCGCGACTGAGGCTCGAACTCAGAGCCCCTAGTATATGCGAGAATGGCGTTTCTACCAATTGAGCTATCGAGACCTTGTTGAATCCCGTCATTTTTTATCGATCTCATACTTCCCTTGAGAATCACTATTACTATTTATCGATAATTTCTCAAATTTAACTGCCATATTAGTATGGAGTACAAAGTTCTGCCCAATTGGTAGAGACGCTTTTTGCTCGATTGGTAGAGACGCCAGTCCCGGTTAGACAGAGGTTCTGAGTTCGAGTCTCAGTCGCATTCGTACCTTTTCATTTTCTGTCTCATATTTTCATTGAGAATTATTGATGTGATTTTCAATAATTAACAATACAATGAAGTGTAATGCTTCAATAAGTTCATCCTAAATTTAATTGTAATTCTTTACTACAAATGCCGGGTGAATATTGATCGATAATCATAAATGGACATTTGCCTTATTTGAGTGATTTTAAGTAAAGGTATTGAACATACCATATTACTACCTACTCATCTACAAAAAGGTACCTACCTACTATAATTATCTACATGATTTTATAAAAAAAAACATTTAAGCTGTACAAGTATCGGATAGGTTCATTACAAGTGAAAAAATTACCGATTTAATACGGTACAACTTTCTTTCAGCTGATAGCTAATCACTGCAAATTGAGCCCCATGGCATTTATGTCAAATATTTCAAATACTTGCACAGTGAACCAAAATAAATATGGTACACAACAAATTCATCTAAGTATCACCAAAAATAAAAATGTGGGAAAGGAATATTTGATATTACCGTTATATTCATCAATTCGTCGCCCACAACACAAACTGGCGTATCTCATATTTAGCAACCTTCCAGGAGAGCCAAAAAACTGTTTTTTTTGCAAGATCTTTTTACAATTTATTACATATTTCGCTATTGGGGTAAAAAAGCGTATTAAGGGTCCAGTATAAGACCGCGTATTCACCGCCGTTAGGAATTTTAGGCCTCAAACTTAAAACCACGGACCACCGCGATCCGGCAGCAGGATTGGGGAAATGTGGATAATGTAGACCACGGCGGATTAAAAAAAATGTTCAGCGTATTGATGCAATACGAAACAAAAAACATTTGCTCTATATTTTTTTCGTTTATTCGCTGTATAAAAATAAATAAATAGAAGCTTGACAGACTTAACTTAGCATCTGTTGGTAATAGGATAGGGTAACTGATGAGAATATGTTTTTTTCAATTTATATATAATATATTAATTATTGTCAGTAGCCATACAAAGTGCCTCCCTTTTACAAAAGATTTGTTTTGTTACTATTTACATATTTGTTTCTTCACAGCCTAATCTTTTTTTTTAGCTTCGGAAATATTATAGAAATGGGTAACGTGGACCAACTGCTCAGAAATACTTATAAGCACAGCTTTTTGACACAGGGAATTATTTTCATGGATTTTGAATCAAGGAATCCGTTTTTCGATTGTCCACTAGGGGATTCAAGGTGGTTGAAATGAATTGGATGCTTTTTTATATGGCTATTCTATTAGTGGCTTTGGTTTTTATTAATGGTTAAGTAATTCTACTATTACATTTGAATTGGGAACCAAGATGGAGGATGTGAATTAGATCCCGTTTATTAATCGGGAATAAGAATTATTTGTCTTTTGATAATTTTTGGGATTTAGAAACGCCCTTCAATATTGTATACTAAACAGCAGTAAAAATATAACAAAGGTAGATAACGATGATTTACAACCCACTCCAGACGCACACAATAAGCTTGAATACAATTCACCAAGTCAATGAAGGCAATAAGAAAAACTGATATTTTGCCGGTGAATAATACCTATAACAGGGAGTATTTTCACAAAAGTCTCCTATCTTCCCCTTGCCCCTCCCCCAAGCAAAGTAGACCAAATATGCTATAATTTGAAATCAAATACGTTTCTAACGACTTAATAATGTCCGAGATACAGCGGTTCTAAATTATTCAAATTTTTTGTAAGTTGTCATTCTTCGCTATTTTTTAGTGTTTTGGTCAATTTTGACAGTGAAGGAGTAATTTTTCGGTAAAGGTTAATCTATTGTTTTTAAAGTAGACTAAAGATGGTACAATTTGAAAACAAATTGGTCTCCAAGGACCTAATATCGTCCGAAATACAGGTGTTCTAAATAAAGAAAAACATTGTATGTTATTATGATAACATAGAATATTTTCTTCATTTCAAATTGTAGAATCTTTAGCCTGCTTTAAAAAATATTAATTAACCTTCACCGAAAAATTACCCCTTCACTGTCAAAATTGGTTAAACACTAAAAAAAATAGCGAGAAATAAAAAAAAACAAACTTCGCTATTTTAAAAAAAATTATTAATTAAGGGGTAATTTTTCGGTGAAGGTTAATTAATATTTTTAAAGTAGGATAAAGATTCTACAATTTGAAATGAAGAAAAACATTCTTTGTTATCATTCTTCGCATTTGATTTCAGTTCACTTCCAAACACTTTAATTCCGATTTTGAACCAAATCAGTAGAGAACTCAAAATTAAAAATGACCATCGAAATTACTCAGGTTGACATTAAATTTGACTTCAGCACCCCCTAACATGACTTACGCCGCTTTCTAACCAAATCGGTGTGAATATCTAGAAATTCAAAATAGCCGCTAAAACTATGGATTTTGATAGGCACAGATCGGCATACTTATACATGCAGTCAGGGGCGTCAAGATTGTAAATTATATGGGCACAAAAATGTTAAGATTTTAAAAATAATTCGTTCATTCATTAGTTTTGCTGTTGACCGCCTGCAAAGATCTAATCTTGTAGATCTGTACCACGTCTGTCAGTTTTTTTCCAGTGCGCAGGTCTTTTATATTGTGCCGTATAATAAATTAATCGCTTTTTGGACCATCTTAAAGAACGTTGCAAAGAAATGTGATTATAACAAAAAAAAATCGAAAATACGTAATTCCTACATTCCGGTGGCAGTTTAACACCTCTCTTCCCAGCTATTCGTCATAAAACAGACAGAAATATCGAATTTCAAATCGACGTCCGCTCGCTCTGAAGGACTTCTCACAACTGATTTACTCCGGCGAAATAAAACGTTTTATCAACAATCGCGCGGGCCAGAAATTGTCATACGTTTTTTGTATGACGGAACTGAATTTAAAAATTCCTGAACTTTGAGGGAATTACAGTGAAAATCTAGATTTACTGAATTATTTTTAATAAACGCTTTTGGTTCTTGATCTTATTTACTCTGAGATTGTGGAAGGATTTTGATTAAATATGTTTGTAATGGGTGCAGTTAACATAACGGCGAAGGCACTGTCGAGCGTTTTACTTAAAATTACTGTAGGTATTTCATATATAATATAAAAGGTTACAGTTTAAGAATTTACGTCACTGAAAACCTTAGACTCTTTCGTAACTTTCTGTTAAGAATTTGCAGATAAATTATGTGTTGTATTGCTTACGTTAGCATACTGCGAAGTGACGTTTAGCGCCTTATTTGAGTCTTCCCCCTTAAAAATTCCATTGGCAAAGCATGTAACAATTTTTTTTTTATGTGAATACCGCACAAGAGTCCCAACTGCTCTCTTCCATCTGGAGCCAGTGATACTATGGCATCCCCAATTGGGGAATTTTGTGAGGCTGAATTTGGGGGGGGAAGGATAAGGGGAAGAGGAAAGTGGAGAAATATCTGGCTATTCAGATCTAGTCACCAAACACGGCTAAAAGTCATTTCAAGCAACGTGTCAATTCTGAATGGTGGTCCTTCACCAGGACGATACTGAGAGTATGTTTAAGGATCTTGCAAAAAACAAGACGTGGGCGACGAGTTGATGCACCCTGCTACTTTTACCTAGCGTTTCACAACAACCGTCGGAAGGTCTAATCCAATGTAGCTAATAGATATAATTCTGTTTACTTTTAAGGGGAACTAGATCCAAGATAACGAAGTGCTTTCAGTTTGAAAGGAAATGAACAAACGATTGTTTTTTTCACAAAAACGGGGCTATAAAAATCATCCGATTATTATTATTGAGATGGTAGGTACTCTGGGACCATTCGGTTCTTAGGTATAAGGGACAATTGGGTACTCCGGGATCATGTGCATTGGGCACATGAGCTTCAGTACAATAAACAAAATAGTAGCAGTAAAAAATTCATCCAGTCTGTCATGTTTTTTTTAACCACCCCGTTAATTGCGAATCTACGAAGGGAAGTATTTAATTTCGCGAAATCGGGGTGAAGGAAAATACTCAAATACAAATTAATGATGTCTTCAATAGATTTGTAGCCATTTTGTCGCGTCATTATCAATAAATAAATAAGAATAACTTTGTTTACACCACTTTTTTATATATAAATATGAAACACGTTTCGAAACCAAAGCCTGATCCTGATGAGGAAAGCTTTAATTTCGAAACATGTTGATATTTATACATTAAAAAAGGGATGTAAGCAAAGTTATTCTTATTAATTTACAAACTAATGAGTCTAATGACACTCTCTAAAAAACGATGAGTTGGTGTATGTGTGTAGCCACTAACTTATTTGCCAGCCAATTAGAGATCGAGAGAGCACCATGGAGAAAATTGAATTCAGACCCCTGATAATGTAAAAAATTAATTATTTAAAGGATTGATGAATTATGGAGCTCCATTAGCCAACGTATGGTTATTGTAGTTAATAATAATAATATTTATTTGAAACACACATTATTTTACAAAAATATTTAAGAAGGTTTTGACTGTCCAACTAGGAACAAATCCCGTTTTAGGACAGTCAAACTGATAAGTTTAATTCATATTAATATACATATACATGAAAGAATATAAAATAAATTAAATTGGTGCTTTTTAACTAATAAACACGGTCAATTTAAATAAACACGGTCAATTTAAATAAACACGGTCAATTTACATAAACACGGTCAATTTAAATAAACACGGTCAATTCTAATAAACACGGTCAATTTAAATAAACACGGTCAATTTACATAATCACGGTCAATTTAAATAAACACGGTCAATTCTAATAAACACGGTCAATTTAAATAAACACGGTCAATTTAAATAAACACGGTCAATTTAAGAAACTACCTTTCGCAAGCATCACCATAATGTTCGTTGTACTAGAATTATTATGACGATATTATTACTTTTGTATTTATTATACGTAAGATGTCGACAAATAATGATATATTGGTTTACATAAAGATAAGATAACGTTTTTACGATAGTATCTGTTATACGCACTTCAACGGTAATAATTGTTGGATTGTTTATTTTTTTATGTAACCCAGATAGTTGTATTTATTATTAATAATAATATTAAACAATCAGTAAAGAGGCACTACCGTTTCTGCTAAGAGAGGTAAATATTCTGATGCAAGTCACATTCGTCGTAGAACTTTTGCTTATCTCGGTGCAAAACAAAATGCAGAGATGGAAAACTCAAATATTTGTAGTGTATCAAACTAATTTTATACATTACTATTACTGTACGTTTGCCCATTTTAACTCAACAACGCACACTCTATAATCTAATATTTGAACAGAGTGCATTAAGCACATTATTCTTCGATTAGTCCATTCCCTTCAGCTCTACCTACCCATCTCATTGAAACTAATGTTAATGTAAGCTATAAAGATTTATAGTTATAGTAGGTACCTACTTACTTGAATGGAATGAAATAATATTTTTTTATTTGCTTTGTTTGGTGTTCTTTATATTATGTCCAAACTATCGGTCTCACTAATGAAATAGAATCGATGGTTGTGTGGTTGTTAAGCTTCAAAATCAGCATACCCAGGATATTTTCCTGACAATTCCTTTCCGAAGATCCGTGGCGTAGCGGGACATCCATCCGTCCTGCGAGGCGGGCAGCACTAAGCTCGAGTACTCGGGGGCCGCCTCCACCACGCCGGTCCGCCTCTTCAGCGGAGTAGCTACCTTCCGAGGGGCCGGAGAAGAGTACTTCCGATACGGCACCGGCAGGAACAACCTATCATTCTCAGCATTGTTCTTCACGCTCCCAATTTCAGCTACATTCACATTCCGGACACTCACTTTTGAAATAAAATCTCGATTGGAGGGTTTTGTCACTAATTCGCGAGCGATCGGTTCAACAACGGTTGAAACTGTTTTCCGTTTGCTTTTCTCTTTGGCGTTTGTGATGGTCGCGCTTGGGTCGGATCCGTATACGGGCGTTGAGAACTTGCGCATGGGGTGCTTCTTCGACAGGACGGAGGGTGCGGCGGAGGACACCTTGCGCGTGGGCGAGCCGGTCCCGGGTACCGAGGAATTGCGCGGCTTGCGCGGGGACGCGAACAACAGGGCCAGGCCCACGGACAGCTCCTGCGCGAGGCTCTCGGGCGTCATGGCGGACTGGCAGACCCGCTACTGAGCCGATAAACGCTCTCACCCACAGTCACACTTACGACCGACTGCTTCTCAGTAACGCCTCGAGTGGGTAACACTTTTGTGATATGATTTGATTCTTTATCAGATCGTTCGAGCGATTCATATTCTTCGATGGAGATCGTAAACAACTGATCAACTTTTGTCAAATGGCAAAATCGAGAGTTGATGACCTATTGTATTCCATACTATTCCACAGGTAGTGCATGTAGTATCATTTATTAAATCTACAAATGCAGTTATTGTACCAGTCCGCGGCTTATCGTGTATGAATTGAATACGCCACAATCTAATTACTAATTGGATATCTTGTAAGCTTCGTAAATAAACTATTTACTTTTGAAACTAGAAACAAATGCAGAAAACTATTGATCGGAAATTATCGTTTTCATCGACCTCGGGAAATATTGTTCACTTGAAGGAATTTGACGTAATACTTATCGTACAAATTAGTCAAATAAAAGTGGATTCAAACAAAGCATCTTCCATGCGATTCAACAAAAGTTTCCTCCTATATCTACTTCGAAATACGAAAGCTATTTGACATATCTATAATAACTAATTTTGTTCCGTAAAATGGGTAAAATAGATTAAATAGCGCGTAAATTTTTCACATAGGTATGACATATTCTAAGATTTTTAGGCTTAGCGTTACATAGGAGGTTACCACTTGAAAGCCACAAGACCAAAACCGAATATTTAAAGTAGTACAATTAATTTGAACTAGCTGACGTATACCCGGACTTGCTCAGGGTCTGGAGTAAAGTTTAGAGGTTGTGAATTCCAGTAAGCTGGGTGTAATTTCAAGGTAGAAATAATATAATTAATCTTCTACTCCTACTCCTACTCCTACTCCTACTCCTACTCCTACTCCTACTCCTACCCCTACCCCTACTCCCCACCATTTTCACCACATCATGCATTCAATATCCTTATCAGCCTTTACATCTCTTGTGAAAATACTTCCCAAAAACACAAACTCATCCACTGACTCCAAGTATTCGTATGTTGTCCACAAATATTTTTCACCCATTTCAAAAGTATTATGAATTAAGCAATTAATCGAATGATTCATTAAAGATTTCATTAAATGGCATGTTGGCATTGCTTCTGGATCCCACCCAGTCGTCGTGATTTCAATTCCTCGGCTGACTAAGTCCTCCATCGTGACACAAGCAACATCCGAATGAAGGCGCAATTCCCTGTAGAAATATATTTGATCAACCGTTAAAGATCATTAAAAAATACAATACCTTTGAAGAACTTCGTTGCTTTTACAACGAATGTTTTTTTTCGCGGCGAGAGGTGATTTTCTTCAATTCACCTGTAATTCGGTTCAACGTCAAAACAGTAGATATCACCGTATAGGTAACACAATACTTTCGGCAAATACAGCAGTGTCCAGATCAATGGCCCTTTTGTGTTGATTGAGGTTCATATTCATCATTCGGATACGACTGTCAAAATAAATTATGGAATAAATTGCACGTAAGCAAGGAAAATATTAGTAATACCTTGTAGGTAACACACTTCTGGAAGACGATTAGGTTTCTAATAACAGAATGATATAGATCAAATAAATATTACTCAGTAATTGATTTCTCGAGAAAAACGTGTGCTGGAAACAGGAATTTTGTTATAAAGTTGCTCTTATTTCTATAACCGCATTTTTTTCTCAAAAATCTATCAATGAATACTTTTTTTTTCTTCAAATGATGTAAAATAAAATTGTGGAGTCGTATTTATTAAATGATTAATTAATATTGATTTAAAAAATACTGCTTATTTGTTGCTATTATCTAAGCATTTTTATAGCCTTTTTGGGAGAGTATAACTTCGGAGAGGATCCGAAGTATTGAGAGAGTTTAAATGTTTAATGACTACCTACTCATCTTAGCATGAAACGCATTATACTCGCAGGTAGACCTTAGATATACCTACGAAAATCAATCAAATAAACACTATACCTGAGCAAAACTCTGTTACGAATCTCCTTCAGAAAAGCATTTTGTAAATCTAAAGTAAACGAACAGAATAAGAAGTTTTAGATTGAAAAGACGGCAAGCCAGAGTTATAAAGTTAGGAAGGGTTGACAATAATAATTATGTTGACTTCAGCAAAGTGCTTTCAGATTGAACTCTCACAGCTCTGATGTTCGATGGGGGATATTGCATGTCATTTGACACGACCAAACTTTCCTAACGATTTGTGGTATTGCCTCCGGGCGTGTTGAGCGATTCGGGTAGCCGGTCGTCATTCTATATTGGACGAAAGCTCCCTTTACTCCTTCATATATTCGAGAGAGAGAGAGTAGTATGGTCAATATTCCCTATCCATCGCTTGTATAACATGGTTACCAGACAACAGGGATTGGATGCAATAACATCCGGAACAAACTGGAACATGGCTCCAGTTCCAGAAATCCATAGTTCACACGACTCAGATACAGAATTTTAGTCGGAATTACAAGTAGATTGGTGTCACAGCAGCACTAAAATCTATAATGGTGTAGAAATTGCATGCCGTGCTGTGATATAATTTGCGATTTTGCGATATAACACCAAAAAAATACATCGCGAGCATACAGCGAAAAGCGGCCAATTCAAGATCCCTGTCCGTTAACTAATACTGAAATCCTTTGCATAGACACAAACTTACATCTTCTCAAGTCAGAATATTCTTTGCGTGTATGAAACAAAACAAAATTTAATTAAAAAATATTCCTACCTTTCGAAACTATGAGCACCCACGCAAAAATCCTCAATCTCAATCTGCCAAAAACAAGTACACCCATTTTTCGTTGTATCCTCACGACGTGCTTCTTTAAAAAAACGCGCTCCTTCCTGGACGAGTAATCTCCAGCAACTTTATCCGAGCAAAATGACGAAATAAATAGGTATAAAAATATGGAAAATCGCGGAAAATTTTATAAAGGTCGTGACCCGCCGCAGCCGAGAAGTACTAAACGTTCCCCGGTTGGTAAAATGTTCGAATTCGAGTGCTGCCTGGAAACATCTGACAACTTGCCAACTGATCTATGAAACCATTAGCCTCTGTAATTAACAGAGTTTAATCACGTAAAAATTAATCTCATAATAGAAAATTAAAGAAGCCAAATGATTTCGTAAAATATTTCTATTAATTTATTCTCACGCGGTATGGGATTCTAATATTATTTTCAGAATTATTTACCAATTAAATAACAGATAGATTTATTTATCCAGCAAAATACTAATATAACATAAAAATGCAATGAAAAGCGTGGACATTTTTGCCACAGCGATTAAATAATAATTGTAATTGGCTGGAAAGGGAAGCCTAGAGCTTTTTATTCTAAATATGAACAGGGTATTCTAAATATGAACAGTAGCACGGGATGCGATCAGTCCAATGACATTGTTTGTAATATCATTGGATCGGTCATCGTTATCGCTCATCCCACCATTTTTGATTATTATGCATAAACCTATAGCTGCACCAGTATGCGATTTTTTCTACCTAACCCAAAATTTTTTGCCATTTCGCCATTCAGCATTCAGCCATTTCGCTCTAACCCACTGGCAGTAACAAAGACAGTAGATAAGTGTGTGTCCAATATGCCTGTTGACAGTGGCAAAACAAACTGAGAGAACGTATGTCGATTTAAAGTAATGTGATGTTGCCATTTGATAGGTTTATTCGATCATAATCTAATAATCAAGAGATATAAACTATAAAATGATCAGTTTATTAAAATACTCGAGCGAATTGGATTGATTTTTGATTATGATTACAAATGTTTCATTATGATTACAAGATACTAAAGTAAAATATTAATTTCAATTTGTAATGTCGATCTCATTACTTCAGTGGCCGATCTGCTGTTTAGCAGTCTTATTGACAATTTTTAAATACCGCTTTTTGGCTGAATGTATTTCATGGCATTGACAAAACTATAATTGTTTGTCACATGTGGCTTTGTTCGTTCATGTCACATTTCACTCATAAGAGAAAGACAAAATTATTTACTCAGCTCAGTTCAGTCAGTGGGGTAGGGTAGGAGATATGGGAAGAGGAATGTGAAGAAGTACTTGATTTTTTCAGATTTGGTAACCAAATACGGGTAAAGCTATTTCAAGCAACGTTTCGATTCTAATTGGTGGTCTATCACCCGGGCGATACTGAATGAATCTACCACTCTGGAACGTGCCGCAAATATACTATATATTATTTCTAATGAATAAATTGTATAAATAAACTCATCCAGAAATATTAATCATAGCAGTGTTGCCAAAATAAAATAAATAATGTCCAGTAAGTACCTGCGTAATGCTATAAAAATCATTCTTCCATCAAAAAAATACTTTTTGACCTAACGTACGAGTATTATAATAAGTAATATAATATAAGTCGACCCCATTGCAGAGTGAGATGTGGGAGAACGCGAGTGAAAATCTAACATTTTTAAAAATAACTCCGCTGTCAAAATTAGAGTAATATAGATAATAAACGTACATATCATAATCATTTTCATGCGTTCTATTTGATTCTACGTTATTCTTTACTCGTTTCCTATATAAATAATAAACGTGCGCGAACGTAAATTAATTTTGACGTTTTCACTGCCATGGTTAGCTTGGAACCACCGAACAGAAAATTACTAGAAATTTAATGTGAACTAATTCAAAAGAAAACTAATGTCGTCAATTTACATAGAACCTTTTGACCCCTAGGCCCAGACAGGTCCATCAAAATGATCTGTTCAAGAAAGAAATTCGATATTTGAAAAGGTTACGCACAGGCACGCCAACAGCTTTATTTTTTCAGTGCTTGGGACCCATACCAGCAAAGGTTATTTTTCCTTACACCCAGAAAACCTCCACTTTACAATTTACAATTCAAATAAACGAAAATATTCCATTATCAGCAAATGCAATGCATTAATAAGTTGTTTACTACAATAAGTTAGAGTGAAGCGCGACTTAACTAGAAGTTTACCAAATTCAGGTGAAACTTTCCGTGGGATAAATTCTTAGAACTTTACAGATGGAAGTTAACATCATAAAGCTACCTGCTGTTCTCTCGCTGATGAAAGAAGAATTATAACTGTATACCTATGATCAGCAGAGGCGTGCATTCCATATAGACACATAAGCACTGCCCACCCCACCTTACTCACATACAAGTATAAATAATATTAAAATTTATAAAATGATTGCAATAAATCAATCTACACTTTCAAAAATACGCGCGAAGTTCCAGCTACGAATCGCAGAGCCGCAAGCGCCTCTCGACTGCCCTACTATAACGTGTTAAAAGCAGGAACTAAATATGAAAAATGACACACATGTCATATGCAAATGTTGACCGTATTCTACACAAAAACGTACATGTGTACAATGCGCATTCAAGGGAAGATTCGTTTGTATTAATGTCGAAAAAGGCCGTGACTTTTGGCACAAATCACAAATATAGCAATCAGTGCCATCTCTGTTGGGAACTCTATTTATTAATGCAACTACTTTTCTAATGAAATAATTCAGCAGCAGTCAACAGCTTGCCATTCTTAGCGAAATTTACCACGTCTGTGGTATATATTTTTTAATGTCAATTTATTCGCTATTTTTCCTACTGTACCTAGTCTGAGTAAAAATTCTGCGCATGCCATCGATGAGCAGAGCAGCAAGCACATAACAGTTTATTCAAACTCTAGTAGTAACATGAAGAGCACCTTTATGTTAATTTAAGTATCTACGTGAAAAACCACATTAAATAAATGAAATTCTAAGACTTCAACAAACTTACGCGCAACGGATTACAACTACTGACAGAAAAACTGGCGGAAATAAGTGGAAAATAAAACCAAACCAAACAACATACTGGCAACTTGGCTGAAATTGAAAACGAAGAATCTAGTTGGAAAAACTCCAGCGAATGAATGGGACGAACCGAACATCAGTAAAGTTGCATTTGAAAGATGGAATATTTTGCAGATGGATCAAAATAATAATATGTGTGCCTGGTGCCAAGATGCGTGATACATAGCATAACAGAAGTCAATATTTAAATATATTAAGGAATTCCAGTGAAAAATATAATGGCTTTGAAAATGTATATTCACATAGATCAGCAAACGCCCATTCTGAATATGAAACATTTATTATGTATATAAATTATATGTAGAATTTATTAATCGTTATTTAAAATTTAATAAAATATCAGCTCATCTAAACACCGTGTTATGTTGGTACCATTGCATTTGGAACATCTGACGTTACGTGAGCATCCCTTTTTTAGATTAATATGAAAAAACATATTTTTCGATTTTGTTTTGTATTTTAAATATGTATTTTTTTTGGTTTTGGCAAAATTTTAACTTAATTAGGGTAACTTAATTAGCTCTATAATTGTTGTTCAATAAAAAACTATTATTTGTGAAATATATTTGTGAGTATTCATGAGAAAACCAATTATCAATACAGATATTATGATAATATTAATAATGCACAATACTATTTTTTTTATTTTTTTATTTAATGTAAATCAAATTTAATAATGTTATTATTAAATTCTGCAATTATTTTTAGTTGTTATTATTGTGACAGCTGTTTCGGCGTTTAAGGCCATTTTCAAACTGTGGTGAATCCACATTGCGACGACTTATTTATATGATTTAATTTACCCCCACTCCTTTAAAAATTTGGATGGATGGGTAATGATTTACTATCGGTAAAATAATAATTATTATTATTAAATTTGATTTACATTAAATTTTAAAAAAAATTAAATGGAGTTCTACGAATTAAACACAAAAACAATTAATACACAATACTATGATTATTCTTTGAGTTACAGTTTCTAAAAGGGTATATAATTTTATTAATTATGTTTAGTTACGGTTTACTATGAACAGAATATAAAATTATGTATGGCAAAGCTCATCCTTGTTTTGACATTTGACATTCTAACCTCTAAACTGATCAAAACCGACCGGCTGATTTTGAGCTTTTTGGCGGGCTTTGAAAAATTGAAACTTTGAAAATAATTTTAACTATGAAAAGTCACTTTAGAAAAAAAAATATATACTGGTATTTACGTTTAAACGTCATTATAGATAAAAAAAAATGGACTGGAGTTCCATATTTTCGTCAGCAATAAAACTATGTCGTAAATAATGTGCAATATTAGATACAGTCAATGGGGCTCATCCCTAACATCAATAATCATAGATTTAGATTAAATTGTACCAGTCTGAAGATGCCCGTTGGAAGGTGAAAACAGTCCGGTTAAAAATAAACAAGTGAAAAAGTTATAAAGTTTTTTTTAAACATTAAAATTGTATAATTAATAAGAAAAACTTTATTTAAACCACTGTTTTATAAATATACTCGTATGTATATGTTTCAGAAGCATAGCTTCCTTCGTCAGGATGAACAAACCGAGTATTAATTATTAATAATGACAACACAAAATAATTACGCATTTTTTACAGAAATTAAAATTGTATTCCAACACGAATGTTTCAAAATTACAAATAATGTAACAGTTTCTCTCCATTTTGCAGATTTTCATCAACCATCGGTGATTTTTTTGTCCTTTACAATAGAGGATATTACTTGCTTTGTTGGGATTGAATTATTCTAGAATTAAACATACTTGTATAATAATAATAATATATCTTTTTGAGAGAGAGTGACAAAAAATGTACCATGTTTGATATTTTTGTGACAATTTATTTATAATCGTTATAACATATTTTTAGAAATATTATGACAAATCTATGTCAACATGATATTCGACCATACCTGAGTTGGTAGTAATGCGGTTGGTTTATTATAAAACCCGATACATAAAAAATAAGAAAAAAATAATTACATATTAAATCACTGTACGGAATGATACTGGGACAAGAATAAATCAATTTCGTGTCCATAAATTGAGTGCAATAACAAACAAACAATAACGCTAATATCAAACTGTAAAAAAATGTGAATGATTTATTTCGCAGAATGATAGGCCGTAAAAAACGTAAATACGCTAACACGTCAACGACTCGTTTAATCTATCAGAAGCCAGATATGTATACATATATATTTCATATAACTTTATTATTCAAATGTTGCATATTAGAATAAATTACCGTGAAATTGATAGATTTATCAGTTTGACAACAGGTTCTTAACCGCCCTAACCATACGAACGTACGTGATTTTTATTTTTTTTTACATGAATACCGCACAAGAGTCTCAACTGCTCCCAACCGTCTGGAGCCAGTGAAACTATGGCATCCCCAATAGGGAAATGTTGTGAGGCTGAAGGTATAGGGGAGGGGAAGAAGAAGGTGGGGAAATGCCTGGCTATTCAGATCTGGTCACCAAACACGGCTAAAAGCCATTTCAAGCAACGTTTCAATTTCTGAATGGTGGTCTTTCACCAGGGCGATACTAAAAGTATCTTCCACTCTGGAACGTGCGCAAATATACTACACATTATTTTTTAATTAATTAATTGTAAAACAGCACAAATTAATTAAATAAAAATTAGTTGCGCACGCCGGGATTTGAACCCGCGACCTTCCGATTCGTAGTCGAGAGCCTTACCCCTCGACCATGGAGGCCGTCAAAGTGATACGGCCGCTATATCATCGCCCAAACGCAACAAATCGTATCCCGTACGTTCAGGCTAAAAAATAACGATAACCGAAACCCACAAAACGTTCGTGATACGTCGTATACATTAAGTTCGTTCCTGCGTTATCGCTTTTAGTATGCCGATGTAAGCCGAAGCTAACGGATGTGTTCGGTTATTTTCGTATTCTCCCATACAATTCACGCCGCTAATCAGTGATACTCCAAGCATGTGGAAAAAAAACCCGATGTTTTTTTACCTACTTTGAAAAATAACCCAAAGGCAGGGCGGTTAATAACAATCTATATTATCCACTAACGTGGAGAAAGGAAAGTTGAAATGTAATTATTACTCCGCCGGATAAAGTATTATTAACCACGATAATATTAAAAGTCTGGTCTTTTTCAGTTAATATGTTTGAAAACTTTGTGAAAAGATTATGAAAAACAGTAAACAACTTCTCAAAAGCTCTCCCCACCCTCAGTTATCAAACTGTCGGCTACGTTTATCAAATTAAGCCTTCACACGGCATGGCTGATAAATAAACATAAGCCAAAACCATCCACTTTCATTAAACTTGACACACAAAGATTATACTCAATTATACTGGCGCACAGCGTATGGCTTTTCTACCTTCGTTACATGTTAAGTTCAGTGTGAATCAGAGTTTTCCTAATGCACTACGAAAGATGAAGAGAAATGTAAAGTTCTGTGTTTCGAACAATTTGATTACCAATCCTGGAAAAGGAAATGAAATCTCCTTCAGAGAATATTACTTCCTGCCTTTCGTCGCGTAACTACATAGCCTTTGGAGAGTTGGATAGACGTGCACTGCGGGTGAGCTATATATTCAATTTTCATAGTATTCATCTAGGTCCCAGGAAATGCAGAGTGGATGCAACTAGATTGGTCTTATTGGTCTTTTGTACTGAGAAATATGCAATATTTGTGCAATGTCGGCTGACTAAAATCGACTTACTCGTATATGGCAACATTTATGTTTACGTAGAAGTTTGACATAATATTAAATAAAGCAAACACTCTATTTTGAACCACTAATTTATTTACATTTATCGATATTAAATTTATAGTAAAAGATCATAACTAAAACCTAAAATCATAGCACCGGCGCTAATATTCCACCTAAAAATGGTTTTGGCATTAGATTAGATAATTTGAAAGCTTCGGAAATAAAAAAGGCGTTAAATTTATAGTAATATTCTTAACAATCAGCGTAACTTGCCTTACAGTCCCCTTAATCCCTCCCTCCTTTGAAGATCTGCATCTCCCTTTTATATGTTGTCCCATTGTATTATACGAGTATGTAAGCATATCTCTGTCTCACTGTTGTATTGTTTCATTGTATATTGTGTCTCTCTCTTACTCTGTTTTCCTTTATGTCTCACATATATGCTCACCCCATGGATTTTTGTTTAGTATAAAATTTTACCCTGACGAACCTTGGGATAAGCGAAACCGGTAGGTGATAAATTTAAAATAAATTAGTGGTTCAAAACAAAGTGTTTGTTTTATTTACCAAAGTTTATTATGTGATTTACAAAAAAAATGTCTCAATTCGTTTAATAAAACACACTTATAGATACCAACTCAGAAACCAAAAATATTATATTATTGGACTAACCTTAAACGCTACTCTTTATGAAAATAAAAAAAAACGACTGCTTCAAGTCCAGTGCCCAATTTTTACGAACTACAATTTGTAAGCTGTCAAATAAGAATTCATGAAAAAACGATTCATTATATTTAAGAGGAACGGCTGCGCTGCCTGCTAATCCGTACTAGATATTAATTATACTTTTTGATGAAAAAAAATCATTAGCTGTAGGTGAGTATTTTGGCCTCAAATCCAAAATTATGTTTTGTATGAAACAGGCTGCGCAACCGTTCCTCTTAACGACGTGTCCCTTTTATTATAGAAAATACTGAATAACTCTAGCCTATGTACAGTTTTAGTTATACAGAGGTTTAATTCAATAAGGCTCACCATAATGATTTGATACAACGATTTTAAAACTTATCAACAATTTTTATTTTCGACCTAACCGGTTTCAGCCCATCACGGCCATCTTCAGACTGGTACAATTTTTCCTTAAACTATAGTATATATACCATTTTTAGGGTATCAGAGGTGGTTAACTATGATTTTATATAAAATTTATTAATCACTATTGCTATATCCTGATTTTACGTACTGTAGGATTTACGATATTTTTTATTTATCAATATTATAACTTTATAGACCTACCTGGTTATTAAAAACGATTAAAGAAAGGTTACATTGTGTTTTTTATGAAGATGATTACAGAGTGCGTTTATAAACAAAAATAAAAAGTGGAAAAAAAATCGTTTTATAAAATCATTATAATGGAATTTCACCAAAAGCGGTCCGTATTAAAAACAGAAATATGATAAATATAAAAGTCGGGTTGAGGGGCTATTGACAAGGCGCTTGCATGTGCCCCACCTTTTCTATTTCCAATATTGCCGTAAAATTCTTTCATATCATAGCTTCTGCTTTTGTTTTTTGAAGCTTTGTCTGAGGCGACAAACAGGACGTATCCCATCCGGTATGCTAGCAATATCGTAAGCAATCTCCAAGTTATAGGGGGCTTTTCAATAAAGGGTAGCAGGGATTCTAAGCGTTTCTCGAATGGTAGACCTTCTCAATCGACCCCACCCTCCCGCCTTCCCTTTCGAGAATTTCATCTTAGCAGACTGAACTCTAGACCAGAACACCCTCTCTCCAGAATCGAAGGTCCATAAGTAAGACTGCTTTGTTTTGGCACTTAGTTCTGCTCTCCGTCAGCATACTAATAAGGAATTGGGCTGAGTACGGATTACTCATGAACTAAATATCATGTAGGTCTATACTATAAAGTATCTATATAAGTTAGAATAAAAATAAAAATCAAAAAATAATTTTGAGAATAGCAAAAGTTTTAACTAACTAACCATCACGCCGTTTCTCCGCAGGTGTGGGCAGAGAGGACGGCCCGCCAAACAACTGGATCTTGGCATACATTTCTTGCTTCATTCACATTCATACATCCTCTCAAACATTCTCTTCTGTTATTCCGACTTCTGACGTGGCCTGACTCAAGTATCTGATTCACTTGATCGTGCCATGTCTTCCTCGTGCGTTCCCGGCTTCTTCTTCCATTCATATGCGCATTATATATTCTCCTGACACTCCTTTCTTTGTTCATTCGGTCTACATGGCCAAACCATCTAGGCGTCCCTTTCTTAATCTTACTCATTACGCTTACATCAGCCTTGCATTCTTTTACGAATCTACATTTTTCACACGATCAAACATGATTTTACCACTCGGTCGCACGGAGATTTCATTTCTACAGCATTCAGTCTACTTTCATCCAATTACATGCCTCACTGCCATACATCAGGGTTGATATCAGCACTCCATTGTGGACTACTAGCTTCGCTTCCTTGAACAACTTTTTGTTAGCGCCAACCGCGTTTAGTCCTCCGTTAGTGGAGTTTCCTGCATTTGCCCTTCTTTCAATATCCCTATCAGTCTTTTCATCTCTCGTAAACATCCTTCCCAAATACACAAACTCATCGACCTGCTCCAAGTGTTCATCAATCACAACTATATTGCACACAGTTTTCGTACTCTCTCTTTCAAACACCATGATTTAAGACATACTTACATTCATCATTAGCTCACTCTTCAAACATACTTCGTTCATCCTAGATACGAGCGACTGTAGATCTTCCATACTGTTGGCAATCAGCATACAAGTAAAGTTTTCAGATCAATATTAATATACCAGCAAGACGGGTTAAGCCCACATCCTTTGAGTAACTAAAGATAGCAGTTTAAAACTTGGTAATAATAATTCTCCTATAGTATAACTTAATGCCTTAAAATTCACGGCAAACTTCCTGCGTTATAATAAAGTTACTGTGACTAACTCACCGTATCGTTATTATTTATGCAGAGTATTAAGATAAAGGTAAGAGGAACTTTATTAATTTAGAATAAAGCCGATCGATATGGTCGTCAAGTAATTTTCAGCGGCAACGATACTATTTACAAAATTGATTTAAATTTCGGTACAGATTGCCGAGAGCTGAACTAAAGCGGTTATTAGACGATACCTATTTTCATCCAGATTGGACGTGAGTTGTCTTTTTCCATGGAAAAATGATGAAAAATAGGACGCCTTCTATTTTTTCGTCCAGTTTAAGATGGGGGACATTATTTCGCGATCAGCTGTTGTCTTCATCTGTCACTGCTTTCGTAAGTATGTTATATGGAAACTTTGCGCGTTTATTTATTTTTTATATTTAATGCACTGATGAGACAACACTATGTGTTTATTACTATTCAGTATTGTGGATTCAGAGTATATTTTTGATGTTTTTTTTACATTTTGCTTTAAGTAAATTATACGCGAACACACTGTCGAGATTAGTGCACTTTCTTTGACCACTGTCATTCTTTTACGTAACTATAATGTTGCATATTTTGTGGAGATGCTGCGTATTTATTTAGGAATACAATTTAAAACATTGTCAAAAAGATTAAATGTAGATTAGACTGTATTTAAATAGATTTTGAACTCGCGATTCTGTTCGGAATTGTGAATTTCGCGCATATTTTTTAAATAATTTTTTGACGTTTTGTGAAGGTGCTGCCATTTTTTGACGATTAATTACAGTCCCAAAATATTCTTTCTTCTTTAATGGCAACTATGCGTGCAAATCTGTATGAAATTGTAGGTATAAAAATAATGATCGTGTAACGCAAAGATTTTCTCTGTGGCTTCCGAAGTTGCTCCCGTATGGAGATCGGTATGAAAAAAGGTGTCGCCTAAGAACGCCTTTAGGTCGGGTTGTTACAACTTCTGACCAAATTTATATTTATCCTAAACTCCGTTCTAACACTTAAAACTAAGCATTCCAAATGGTTGAAGATAGTGGTTTTAAATAGCTTATTTACTTAAATGTAGTGCAGGCTAAATATAAATTAGGTTACCGCGGTGAAAAGTAGAAACGAAGCAAACAAGTCGTTACAAAAAACTGGGAAAAAACATATCTTTCTCAAAAAAAAATCATAAATCTTTATACATTAGTTATAAAGCTGTGCGAAATTTAACATGTTCAAATCGTGTTATGGATCTTTATAATTGGTTTCTTTATGATCTAAAGTGAAACGATATCAATAAATCATAACGACATCTGATATAATATTACAAATAAAAATAACACATTTCTATGCGTTTAGCCTTACTGTACGAATATTCTTATCGGTTAAAAAAATAAACCAAAAGTATAATGTTATTTATTTCAGATATTGTCACCATGGAGTCTATTAACAGACGCACAACAATATATAAGGGCATCCTCTCGTATACCTACGTGCTACTGTTGTTAATTTTATTGTTTACCGCAAGGTACCGGTCTAATGTATGTAAATTTATTGCCGGTGCTGAGTTGCGAAGTAGAGCCAGCATAAACAATGTTATCAAAACATTAATACCCTGGACACATTTTTAGACCCATTTAGTTCTATCCGAAAAAAGACTGACGAACAATATTATGATTACGTTAGTTAACGTGTGATATTTGGTGACGACCAAAATGTTGATAATGATGAAAATAGAGGGAGAACTAAATGTTAATTGCTAAAATCATCGTATGGTGAAATGTTCCTTGTACTGAAAATAGATTGTACGAGTATGTAAAATTCGAACAAATATTATTGACTAGGTTAATGCGCGATGTTTGCAGGTGAGATGTTTATAATAAATTATGACAATGTGAAGAATATCGTCTATTCTTAAATTAGTTATGACATGATTTCTGACAATAAAAAATTAAATACATCGTTGGTGTTAAATGATGATTTAAATTATAATAAATGAAAATTAATTCAAGTATCAATTTTCAAACATAAAATTACGACTTTACACTTGGGAATAATGATACACATCAATCACCTCAGAAAAACGCTAGTTTTGAATTAAATTGGTTATGACATGACTTGCGACGATGAACTAACTAACCAACTACAAATAAAAACAAAAATAAAAATATTATTTTGAGAACAGCAAAAGTTTAAACTAGCTAACCATAACGCCGTTTCCTAGCAGGGGTAGGCAGAGATGACAGACCGCCAAACAACTCGATCTTGGCATACACTTCTTGCTTCATACACTTTCATACAACGTCTTATATATTCTCTTCTGTTATTCCGACTTCTGACATCGCCCGACTCAAGTATTTGATTCACTCGATGGTGCCATGTCTTCCTCGGACGTCCTCGGCTTCTTCTTCCATTCAAAAAGACACTCCTTTCTTCGTTCATTCGGTCTACATGACCAAACCATCTAAGCGTCCCTTTCTTGACGATGAAATAGTTCTAAATGGGTTTATTCCAGTGACACTTATCTACATCATTGTTTATAAGTATATGATATTCATTTTGTAAATGTCTATGTAGAAGCCTTTACCCGCGTAAATAAATAAATAAATAAATAATTCCATAAGAAAATTGCAATCATTAGCCGAGACTTACTTAATATATTTATTAAACTATTTGTTAACATGGTTCACCAATACAATAAAATCGCGCGAATACTAATACGTATCTAGATTGTGCGCAGTTATAACGCATTAAAATTAATCTCAATAATTGACGATAGAGGACTGCAATATGCGATGCAAGCATAGGTATCTGCAGTCTGCACCCTATTCACTCCAATATTGAGCGGCTAGCGTCCCCAATAATTCCAACAACCCCTACTACACTCTCCCTTCTCCACGTACAGACGTTATTATCAGAGACGTAATAAAAATGTTGAACAAGTAAAAATGTTTGGGATAATTTATTGTTGGCGGAAGATAAGAGTGCCAAAACATTCATATGTAATGAAATAATTTAAATACTATCCCGAAGTGGATTAACGCGCGCAACACTGTATCACTTCTACATACATAAATACACACTACACCACAATCTACACAACTGCATTGACGAGGAATACTGTAACGCTGTCCGAAACGTTGGCTGAAGGAGGAGGAAGCGCAACACGGCATAATATCACAAAAACTATTTATAACGTTAATTTGCAATTTTGTAATCAATATTCCGCTACATTACAGACATTGTTATTACGTTTACAAAAAACATAATTTAGTACATGGTATCCAAAAAGGCTGACCGGGAGATATTGGATATCGGTTAGTGCTTAATTCTCATAGATTGCGTAGACAATGTTAATATAGTAGCTAGAGGGAAACAAAAACAGTCAAATTAATTCAGTCAACCAACTAGATGACCGATAATATCTGCCAATGTTTGGCAACCCAATCGGAAGACGAAACAGCTGTTACGCTTAAAAAGAATTCTACATATCCGTTTGATAAAGCGAGTAATATGTCCAAACATATACTTTTGTAACAGTCTTACCTAAAAATCGCAAAATCAAAACAAGGAAATCAAAATCAAAAACTTCAATTTGCCCTACTGACAATCAAAAAGGAAATACCTGTGACTCGATGGCTTCGAAACTTGTGTAGTTCTACGAGTTTTTAGATAATATTAAGTTTAATAATTTTTTTAAATAGTGGAAACAGCAGACTCCTTTCTTCTTTCATCCGCTATACATGACCAAGCGTCCCTTTCTTAATCCTTTCTTTCTGAATGTCCACATTTTTAACACGGTTTCTATCTACATGGTTTTATCACACATACGACATACGCCTCAGGTATCCCATTTCTACGGCATTCAGTCTACTTTCATCCTTCCTCTGCCAGTTCCATGCTTCTGTCATATATCATCAGCCAGAGGAATGATGAAAACAGTTTAAAAAACTATAAAATTTAACCTGTATTTTTATGACACCTCATAAGAGCGCCCCTGTATGTACGGTGTACAGACAGAAGAACTATATCGCCACCGGCTTGACAGCGGTGTGAACCAGGTTATGGAAGGGGCAGTAGGTTGTAGGTTGGCATTTATTAATACGGGCCTTAAGCATGCCCGGATTAAATGATGGGCTAATGACAAATGTTGGTATCTCCATCCAAATAGAAGCTGACTTCACAAAAACAAGTCGAAGAAACGGCCCGTTCACTTAATGTAGACATCAACTGTATATGGGTGTTCCGAGTCCGTCAAGCAAATGCGCCGGTACGCAGAGGATTAATGCTGCTACATCCTTCGAGCAGGCATCATTGAAATACCTGTATAACAGACTCAGCATATCTACCTTGAGCGTGTGCATTAGAGATGGCAATCGGTCTGTTAACAACAGATTGTCCAATCAGACAAACTGCCCTCCTTTGAACAGAATCAAGTAGGTTTTTTATTAAGTATTTTAGAGACCCTTTCAAAATCAACGAGATAAAAATAAAACAGTGTTAGGTACTGCAAATACGTTCACTCGGGGGATTTATAATACCGACTGATTTTTTAAAAAAGGGTTTATCATTTCGAAGCATAGTTTTTCTAATTTAAAATACCATCTGTTGTTAGAAATAAACATAAACCAAAGGTGAGAAAACACGCTAGAATAAAATATCCAAGTTCCGTTACATTCACGGTACGAACCTTTTGTCACTAAACCACAATTGTTACAAAACAGGGCTATTTAAAATTATGTAAAATACCAAAAATAGGACAAAAATAAATGCATTTGGTCAACATTTGCAGATTTCTTTTTTTCCAGCTAATATTTTCAAAATCGATCTACAAAAAAAATGTATTTATTTAATTATTCATTTCTATTTATTTAGAGACACTTTATTCTATATAATAAGCAATTATTATACAGAATAAAGTGTATGTACTGATTATTAATGCATAAGTGCGTATCGTGAACAAAGACTTTAACAACAACAACAAAAAACGAAGAAATAATATACACGAAGAGGCCAAAAATAAGGTAAATTTCAGATTTGTATTTGGTAAAAAGTAATAACACGTAAATTTAAAAAAAAATACACATGTATATATAAGAATAAACGTGTAATAATATCACAAACATTTCACCTACCTTAGCAGTTTACTCTCTTCCTTAAATAATGTTTTGAAACTGTAGGGGAAATGACAACCCCTTCGCATTAGGTTTTATGGGGTTGCTTCCTTCTATCCCCAGAGAAATCAGAAAGGGACGGATTGCATAAGCTCGGAGGGTGTGCCCAAGGTCATGAATTGATTCTGACACAATAATATTATTTATCAGTTTTATTACGATACATTTTGCACCCGAAACGTTTGCCTTGATCATTTTAAGTAAAAAGATTTCTGAAATTGTTAAACAATATACCGAAATCGAATGATTGATTTTAAGGACTCGATTATTTCAAATGTTTGGATCGTCGTTGTAAACAGTACGTGGGTGCATAATACATAAATAAATATCTGTTTTATGTGACATAGAGGTATGTGGGTACATTTCAAGCTTCAAATGGACAATGGAGATTTAAGAAAGCGCAATCAAAAAGGAATCAAGGATAGCATGCCACAACAGTGTGATACCAACCGTAATGTATAGCAGTGAGAAATTGAATACGGTAGAGATGATATTACTGAACGGGAACGGAAGTCTGCAAAAAAATCCGAAAATACAAAGCCGACGTTAGCAAAATGAAAAGGGACGCCTAAAATGGTTTTGACATTGACGTTAGAGTGAATTAACGGAAAAAAAATGAGAAAATACGAGGCCCGAGCGGATGGACGAAAAAAATGGAAGACATGGCACGATCAAGTGAATCTAATGCTTGAAAAGGATCATGCCAAATATCGGAATAAATTCGTGACGGTTAGTTTACTTAGGGCTGAACCAATGAAATGAAGAATTTTGTAAAGACACAAAAAATAACATTATTTTAAAATTTTAATCTAATTCATAAAGTAATAAAATGCACCCGTAAAAACGCTTCTCTCGACACAGATAGCATCCTAGTGAGAGAGGGATTACCATACATAAACTCCATTAAAATAATTAAAATAAAGCGAAAAAAGGGCGTAGGTAAAAACAAATATGAAAACTGGTTAAAAGCGAGAGAAATAAATAATAACAGTGGAAGGCGCTCGATGAAAATAATTGCCTGCCAGATCGCTGCGAATCTGATGAGAAAAGCGAAGAGTAGGTCAACGCAAGCGAGCTACGGGCGGGAGTGGCGCCATCTTGCGGCGGAAAAATAAACTTTACAATATCAGAAAATTTAAAAAAATCTATACCTATTCATAATTAGATTTTTCTCTTTACATAAAGCGTTATTTTTTTATTTGTTTTAATACTAGAAAACTTACGAGTTACGGATTTCGATAATTATTGTCAGTATAAGAATGAACTCATTTCTTTTTTAAAAACTGATTTGTGTTTAACTGGTTGTTCTCTGACTTCAGACTTCGTCAATACATTGTCAATTATTGTTGTGTACCTAAACGTAGTAACGCTGCCCTTGTCTGCAACATATGATATAATTATATCTCTATGTATAAAAATGAATGTTTGTCTGTCTGTCCTCGATTTTCTCGAAAATTTCTCTATCGGTTTCGCTGAAAATAGCAGTTTGTTCTTATAAGTGCTGGAAACGTTTAGAGAGTAGTATGAATGAAATCCAATATGTAAAGCTGTTACAATAACATTTTAAAGTCAGTATGAAAAATATTGAACCCGCCTAATTGTATTGAGGTTAGCCCATAGATATAACACTGGTTAGCCACAGATTACATATTCCAACGAAGGTTTGTTTAGATATTTTCAAAATGGAAAACACAAGTAAGTACCTATTTAAGAACTTTATTATTTAGATAAATCATGAAAAAATAAATGTTTGGAATGAAATGTTCTTTGTTAAGAGATAGTAATAGGCGTCACAAGGCATTACTTTCGATGTCAAATCAATTATGGCACCCAAACGACAAGCAAGAATTCATAACTTTATAAACAAAAAAAATCCTGAGCAAGGCCGGGAACACATCAGCTAATAAGCAATAAAGTAATATTTTTTAATACGTTGTTGGCCTCACAGCCTGGAACAATATCATTTAATTATGGGTAGGTACTAAAATGCGAAAATATAATAATGCGATGGCAAAAAATTAACAGCTTTTTCTCAGAGCAGGATTGACTCGAATAAACTGTTTTCATAACATAACATCTTTCAAATCTTTTAAAATATAAATAACATACGTTTGACTTTTCTAAATTAAACATTTCCATTAGCTGTTCAATTGTGGGTAAAACCTCTATGTTAACACTATGCGAAAAACAAGTTGTTATGAAGTCCACTTACGACCAACGATAAACAACTGACCTATTCTAACACAAAGCCGGCGAACCGATGATTTATAGAAAGCTATCGAGAAAACTGACCTTGCCCAACACACAATGCTGGCCTTCACGCGTTTTGACGGATTTAACGTAAATAAAAGGCGTCTATTATATAATATAAATAGTGGTTTCATTTGAAATTCTGCGCAAAAAGGCAATTATAATCAAATCCACAACTTATTTTATCAAAACGTAGCTGATGTAGATGAGCTTATGGGCTTATGAGCTTCCAGGGTGTTTCATCTCAATAATTAATACGCTATAGCTTTCAAATCGTTTTCCGACAAAACAGCTTGAACGTAGGTAATTGTAAAACTTTCATCGCATCGCCTATGCTTCGACCCCGGTGTTATGTTATAATAGCCTGACAACTATCCCCCCCCCCCGCTATATACACCCCCGCACTCATGTAAAATACTCCCTCACCCAACACACACGGCTCACAGATAGACACGAGGATGAGAATGTCTCATTAGGAAAGGGACTTCGGAAGAAACTGCCTCAGCGGCTTTACCGCGTCAATAAACGACCCTGTTTGTGAAAGCTTTACGTTGTTAAACCAGAATTGTGGTAAGGAATCCTATATAATGAGACCGATAGCGATGTTTACCTGAGATTTTATTTTATATTTTATAATAAAATCGCAGAAAATAACTTTTACAAGGTTTTACAGTTAATATTTTGTTCGAGGAACTCTTACCGGGTTTATTATTTTTCGGATGCTTGCCGTTCACACCTGCGATTCCAATTTTAAGCAACGGAAACCGTTATCGATCGTCAGCGATTCAATTTCAAAAAACCTTTCTTTTGACCATTTTAATCCGGTTGCCATGATTGTATTACTATCCTCCGCAATAAATTGACCCCCATAAATCAAAATAAAATCTAAGAATACCAAAATCTGATTACGCGACGTGTATCAAATGACATGATTATTTGCAGCAAGTAATCGTGTCATTTGATACAGACGCCACCTTAAGTGAATATAGGTGCGAAAGCAAAGAAAACCTCAGGATTTATGTGAAGTTAATAGTTACCCCCTGAACATCCCTGAACAGTATGCCAGCGCGGTGCGGGTATGCATTCTACATACGGTTACTGCTAACCAGCCCAAGTCATAATTACTGAAGGTATGTTTTACAAGTAGGTATATCATAGGTCAAAGAAAACCAGAAATATTCAGTTGAAGTTCAAAATTACCCCACAAGCATCGTTGAAGAGTATAGCAGAGAGATGCGGGAATGCTGACGGATACTGTTAATTAGATTAAGCCAGTGTATAGTATACGGTAGTGCAAAGGAAACTATTCAGTTGAAGTTAGGACTTACCCCGCGAGCGTCTCTGAACAGTATAGCAGCACGGTGCGGGTCTATGGTAGGGTCTGCGCCGCGGTGGCGAGCCCCTCGCATACCCTCCCCAGCAGCCTGACGGCGAAGTTTGGCACCTGGAAAAACAAAACAGAAATGCATTCAATATAAAATCCAGAACACGCACCGTAATATCAACGTCAGGATTCAAATCTTCTTCGGAATCAGTTATCTGATATTTCTGAATCACATTTCAACTCAGGGTTGTTGATCTGCGCATTTTCCAGTATAATGTCGTTATACAATATGCCACAAAGGGTGCTAGAGATACAGCACTTCGTAGAGAAATACTCCACTATTGATTCTTGGATTGGTATATTATAGACATTGATCGTAAGACGCCACCGATCAAAAGACAGCATGCGTCTTATAATCGGTGCAAGATGGTATATGTAACATCGTCAAAACTCTATACTCCAAGACTGAATTATGATCATCATCTCCAGATCCCGACTGCGGGGGAAGTTCGACTACCAAAGCATGTTTACAAATCCTCGTCTCATCTGCGACACGGTTCAGCCTCTCTATTGACATGATATTTCACTCATTGGGGTCATCCATTCAATTTCCGTATCTCTTTTCGATCTCATCAGCCCCTTTGTAGAGTTTGGAAAGTAGTTTGGAATCGCACCATTCTTTCGAAACTTTTTTTCAAAGTTCACATAAATACAGAAGCCCGGCTACAAAATCGTATTGCAGGGGAACCATACATAGCACATATCAGTTCAAATGCAGGGCTTTATTTGGATTGGTGATTATCGAATCCACGTATATGATGTATAGCAAAAATCACCGAAGCTTGAAATACTTAAAAAAAAGCTTTGTTTACGATTCAGTCATTGTATATTCTGGATTCGGTTTACTTGCCAGAGCCCATTCAGTTAGTATTAATATATTACCACGAAATTCACATCAGCGTGAACAGGCTCGTCCTGACTCAGCTAGCTGTGCGTCGCATCCCCTAGACAAGAATCAAGCAATAGTTGAACACTAATAGAAATGTCGGAATATATTATTATAGTCACAAATGATTTCCTGAATTAAATGGAGAAAAATTAAATTGTTCGAATCCACTTTTATTTATGTATAGTCGACTAGTTTCGATTCGACTGAATCATTTTCAGTACTTAAAATATACGTTTAATATGTGTTTACTTATTGAATTTTTTTTTTAAATCATTTCATGCATTATATTTTGCCTCTTTGACAGCTTAATTACTTATTTACTAGTTGGGAAGGTGTGTTATGTGGACTATATGGACGAAGCTAATAAACATGAAAAAATATAAAAATTTGGTTATGTTGCTACAATCACAAGTTACGTCTGAGAAAGGGGTCGGTAGCGAATTACGACCGTGTTCAAAATGAAAACATATAATTGAAATGATAAAGACAAAATGTTATAATAATAATATCGTTATTTTTCTTTGTATCCTAGTGATTGGTGTAGATTTAAATGGCGACAGTTATATTTAAGAAAACACACAGATATTATGACTTACTGCCGTAACGCTAGCGTTCAATTAATTACTGCCAAAAATGAACAGAAATTTAGTGACACTGGTTTTGAGTTTAAAGATGGTATTAATAATACATATACTCGGTATCTAACTTACACGAAAAAATCTCAGAATAAACTTAGCACGTGGAAAAAACCACAGAAATAATAAGTTTAGTTTGCAGTGGACAGAAAATGTTCGAATGATGAATATTGAATAATTATAATTACGAATGTTTTGCTATTCCGATGGCAATGGATCGGAAATAGTTTATAGAATGATAAGAGCGGTGTCCTTCGTCGGGAGCATAAAGCAGGATCGTTTCCAGGGCAGCGGTTTAAATCTCTGTCCATCAGAGTGAAAACACGCAAACAGACGAACAACGTATAATAAAAGCAAAGGAATCTCATATTTTATCCAGGGTGCTCCGCAGTCGAAGCAAATGGATCAAAATAAAGCATATAATATATGTCATAAAATACTATGCAATATAAACAAAACTTAATAGAACATAATGCTTAAGGGGCAGCACTCAAAAATGGCCCTAAACATCATTTCATAGTTTGCTAACTCAAGCAATACCTACTACAAATGAATTATATGTAAATTCTAAACGGATACGGGTAGTAGGATATTTTTTAATCATTTATTAATAATGACGCCACAAAGTGAATAATTTGATGAAATTATAAATATTTATGCTTGCACAACCAAATTTCATTATCATTTCCCCGAAAAGACTTCTGTACTCATTTTTCACCTACGAGGTTTACAAAGCGATAAAAATATTATATTGTTAACGACGCACATTCGAGTGGCTCTGTTGCGTTGACTTGTACGTATTTAACTAATGTATGTTTACTCAATAATATGGAGTGTGTAGGACTGCACTAACCTCCCACATACCGGAATAAATACTTATTATTATTAGTACAATCTTGAACAAATCGCAAGAAAGCGGCAACAAATAAAAAAAAGCAATAATCGAGATTGTATTCATAAAAATGACGTAAAATATACAAAATAGACAAACTAGCGAATAATAGATCTTATATCGATTGTTGAAAAAATCAACAATACCATGTTGTGAAGATTTAAGTAGGTACCCAATAAAAATCAATACACAACAATATTCGGATATAATTTTAAAAATTGATGATCCAAAATTAATATTTCTTTTGAGTAAAACATTTAAAACAAGTAAAATTTTTAAAAAAATCGAGTGAAAAAAATCTTTATAGTAGCCAAAAAATGAAGCGCCGAGATAGTTTAAAAGGTTTTAAATGGCAACACAAATATAGCTCATAGGAATATTAATGTATGTTGAAAATCACAATTGTCCAAGTGCATATTTTTATTTACTTCAACCAAACGCTACTCAGAAATTAGTGATACTTTCCAAAAGCAGATGATTCTACATCATATTTTAAGACAATTCTATGTACTTTTTTATACTATTTAACGCTTTGCAGGAAGACAATTACATAAGACGATTTTTTGATTTTCTGAAATGTATATATCGATATAAGCATGTATTTGATGTTAAATAAAAACAATGCAAATTCATGGATCAAAATTATAAATAAAACAAAAAGTTAACATAATTAATTACGATGTTGACATGATGGGGTCATTGCTTCATAGGAGACGGAGGCCTCGACTACCTCGACTGCCTTTACTTCGGCCAAATTCTGCCTTTTTAATCATATCTGAACTTGACGTCGAGTTTCTTCGGTAACTCGATTCTGTGACTCGGTGGATTGTGATTGGTTCGGCATTGTGGACCGAGTTAATCCCCTTGCCTGCTCGCTTCTTCTGGCGACCGCAAAATTCCCGGAATTTTAAGCAGTGCGTTTGTTCACTAGGTAGACGGACCTCGGGTACCTATTTATGGATTAGGGTAGATCGGTGTTTCTCGCACAAATGACTCGTATCAATGTTTTTCATTATTTCCTTAAAACGAACTATCAAGACTCGAATGTGAAAAAATTGATTGTGATCACACATTTCAAAGACAAGGTGAGAAAATTGGTGTTCGACTTTGATAAATGTCTACATTTTATTGCCAAGCTATATCAATATGTGTAACGTACCTACATATTTATAAATATGCGTAGGTAAGGTATCTATACAAAATGATACCGTTCGTTGAAATTTAACGTAAAATAAAATAAAACAATGTCCGGCAGGCGATTGCGAATAACGGAAAACTTTAAATAAGTTTTGAAAGTATCGCGTTGGTATTATTGAAAATCATTTCCATAAAACAATAGATTTCCGGACAATCAGCCCCTCCACTTTCTAAGTAGGTACTTATTAAGAATGCTGGAACTTGTATACCTATATCCAAAAAATATTATCAGTAAGGACTTCCTTCACGAATATTCTGATTATCCTAAGCAAATAAATTTCTGTCAAATGCAAAAGGCAAAATGAAAACATTAAAAATATAGTATCTCATTGTAGACATATTGGAAATCTAAGTTAAAAATCAAATAAATTTGTAGGTTCAATAGTGTAAAACACTTGCGTCTTAATTTTAATAATCTGATTTCTCGAGTCCTATTAACTCCTTGTAAATAAATCGGGTGTATAAAAATTAATTTGTAACGATTGCATCTTTTTTACACAAAGACTTCAAGAAATTTTAGTATTAGACTTAAGGAACACCTAAGGTTTTTAAATAATAATTATTATTCTGAATTTGCCAATCATATTTTGGAAACCAATCATTATTGTGATATAAATAAAGGAATTATTTTTTTACATACAAATACAACCGGTTTACAATTAGACATTTATGAAATTTGAGAAATCAGAAAATGTGTTAATAGTCAATTAAATATAATTAATTTTTTTTTTTAAATAGGTATCTCTTGAATTTATTTTCATGTTAATATTAATAATAAAAATTATTTATTTTTTTAATTTCTAATATAAATTTGTTATTCAATATTTTATAATATTTTTTTATTAGCATTTTTGATTAATTGCTCACTTACTTTAATAAATTTTTGTTTATGTTTATAATTTGTCTGTTCTTACATTATTGTGTTCTATATTTATCATTCGTCTATACTTGACATTATTATTTTTTAGTATTCTGTATATTCCTTACGAGGAAAGCATCGCTTTCGAAACTTGTTGATATGTATATATTAATAAAGTTGTGATTACAAAGTAATTTTTAATTAATTTATTGCATTTTCAATACAATTAATTTTATTAAAGACGCCATTCCTACACAGTTAGATAAACAACTACACCAGTTAATTTGTATATTCGTCAATAATAAAAAAGGACAATAACGTGAAGAAACGACTACAAAAATGAAGTGTTTTCCGGAGCAATTTTCTCAATGCTTCCACGTCCCATTGAGGATTGACTGACTCAACTGATTAAATTACTAAAACGTCATAATAAAACAAATTAACGAATGAAAATGAACAATATCACAAAATTCCTACATTAATAACACTCATCGTAAAACAGAGAAAAATAATAACTTTGAAAGAATTTAACATATGTAATTATACAACTGCGAGATGTCTCATCTCGCGTCAGTTCGCTTACTGACATAAATTATTTGCAGTGATTTTTCCCTGCATCGCAAGCAAAGCCATTTGCGTTATTTATATCTTCTCAAATTTACACGTATCTCCAAAAATAAATTAATGCGACACGACAAATATATATATATATATTACGTACATATACGTGGAAATCCATTCTCGTATACTGGCAAGTGCAAAGGGAACACGATGAGAGGTAAACAACAGTGAACTTGAGGTGAACCTTCACAAAACTGCGCTATAGAAATATACTCTTATTATCATTAACATACTGAATCAATTACCAATCATGGGAAAATACCGTATTTTCAAAGGTAAAGTAATATACATACCTACCCGGTTTATGTATTCAATCATTATATTTAAAATATTACTATAACTATTTGCATTGTTTTAACGTAGTTACGGATAGTGAGTGCATTGCTTCTAATGCTGGCAGTGTGAGAGGGACATCTGTTTACAGATAATTTAATTGTAGGTCTACTTACAAGAGAGCATAAATTCCATAAATCTCATCCAATCAATAAAAACAAATCTTTGCGTAAACCTAAATAAAATTGCAGATGCCTTAGTATACAAGAAAATGATTTATTAATAAACAATTATAAAGAAGGAAAAATAGAAAAGATAAAACGCAAAAAAAAATGCGGTAACAGACACGTATTATAAAATATTCAAATACAGCAAGGTAGAAAATTAAGCATTAAGAACGTACATAGTTAATCCAAATCTATGGAGCGATAAACAGTGGAGGAGGATTTAGATTATACCCTTGTTTAAATTCAAATATTCTTAGATTTTCTTCTTGGAAGAAATAGAGCTTAAGGTAGATTTGAAATCAGTGCACCTGGGGTTAACTAGAAATTCTATATTAGTTACCAACTCATCCAGAGTGAAATGCGCTCAAGGCACTTGATATTGATCAAAGAGATCGATGCCACTCTTTCTTGTAATTAACGTGATATATTGGTAAACGATATTCACTTACAATACTGATTGCATCATTGTGATCCCTGATATTACAATTCTAGTCACGTGTCCGTGTACCTCACAACAAAACGTAGTTTACTCTTGTATGTAGCAATTCGTAGAAAAAATATTTTCGAATTACGTTTAAAAAGGGAATAATGCTCGGGGATAATATAAAATAATGATTGGGGAGGAAGGGGTGATCTATCAACGCAGCCCTTCTCGAATGGCTTATTGAATTGACAAATTAACATATGGATAAAACTGAAATAAGAATCATTAACTCCTCACTATAGAGAGTAAAATCCAGACAGATTTTTCAAAGCAGAAAGGCGAAAAGGAACTTGGTCTATTTACCAACTTAATAAAGATACAACAGTTCAGATTATTCTCCGCAATAATAAAGGCAAACGATTAGATAATTGAGAAGCACAGGAGATTAGAAAATTCCTAAATATTAATTTTAGTATTTTGAATAACGAAGTATTTATCGTATAATTCTGTTTTAGATATTTTTTCAGTGAATCGCTTTGTTCTTCCGAATAACCCCCTAATTATCCCTTCCCCTTTGATCGGCTCCCACTCCAACACCTAAATATGAACGTATGTATCATTATTTTATATCGTTGTTCAGTTTTAATATATTCCTGACGAGGGAAGGGTACTTCCGAAACCGGTCGAGATTATTATATTAAATTGAAGTGGTTCAAAACAAATTCATGCGTTTATATTATGAAAAAGATTTGATTTTTATATCACGGCACGCCACTACTTCCATACCAACGATCAAGAGACGGTTTGATTAATGTTCCATTACCAAAATTCAGAATCAAATATTTCCAGATGATGTTCACAAAGCCTGTCTTGATTTTATCAGGTTTCCTCTACAACGCCCATCAAAATATGCACACCAAGCGCAGGCACCATTAAGATATGATGAAATTAAGTAGCTCGGCCATTAAAACCTCTTCGTCAATAGTCAACTGTTGCAAAGTAATCTGCTGAGAATTCATACACAACATATTCAGTCCCTGTTTAACTGGCAAAACGCCAAAAAACTTCCAAATATTTTTGTTCTGTTTATATGGTTCATCACAACACCGATTCATTTTTTTATGTGCCCCATCTATGAGCCATTGGGTGTCACTATACGGCACAGTGTCGAAAGATGGGAAGAGCTGCTCTATGAGCCATTGGGTGTCACTATACGGCACAGTGTCGAAAGATGGGAAGAGCTGCTCTATGAGCCATTGGGTGTCACTATACGGCACAGTGTCGAAAGATGGGAAGAGCTGCTCTATGAGCCATTGGGTGTCACTATACGGCACAGTGTCGAAAGATGGGAAGAGCTGCTCTAAATGATGATCAGGTGGGTACTATGGTAGAATATTCCTAAAATTCACGGTAGCCAGGATATATATTTGCAATTTGTTTATTTCAGCGAATATTTATTTTACATCGTCTCTATAAAACAGTTGTACACAAATATATTATATTGAGATTACAATAAATGAGAAATTGTAAAAAATATCCATGGACAAGTATTGGAAATAACAAATAGCACAAGTAATTAACCATTTGAACATTAATGATTTTAACAAATACTGATAGATAATCTGTATCAAACATGCAAGAAGTGAAAGGTTGATAGGTAAACTATAAAAAAGTCAGGGGGGCAGATATTACAAATATTTTGTGACATGGGTCAAAAAATAGTCAAAAAATCAACGGTGAGTATGGTGATATTAAAACATATGTCCAAGCATACACGAAGTTAAGGAATATTAATTTAATTGTAAAGTTTTTCCCGCAAGGTATGAATGTTAATCAAATAAAACCAATATTTACAACCTAATATATCCGCTAGATATCAGAATAACATTAAAATCCCAAAATTGAAGACTAAGCATACTCAAAATACTAATCCATGAATAACTTTTTCTAACAATCTTCCTCCGAATCCAAAAATTACAGAAAATAATAACGGTCCTTTACTGTTATTATGAAATCTTTTTTTTTTCTTCTTTTTTATGTTTTCCACAAATCTTGTATTTTTTTCAATTATAAATATTTATTACAATAATTTTTCAAAACTGCGTCGTATTTTTCACTGCTGTATTGTAAAAAAAAAAATTATTTTATTATTTGAGCGAAATTCTCTCAGCAAACACAACAACCTTGTTCCTTTATGGTGAGGAACGGCTGTATGTTTACTTTATACTGCACTGTGTAGTATAAAGTAAACATGTAATATTTATTTAATACTTATTTGAAAATAAAACATGTGGGGAAGGGGTGGGATAGGGAGAGGAAGTGATGTGGGTGGACCGGTTTATCAAGCCGGAGGGTGTTTACTCAGTTATGCCAAGGAGTTGCCTTTCAGAGTGCACCTCGTACATCAAAGGGCAGCTCGTTCCATAGGATTGATACACTGTGAAGGAAAGCGCGAATGGTCCAAATTTTGATTTTGATTCTTTCGTAACCCTTTAACTAACTGGGACTTACAGCAATACCCCTCACGTTTTCCATCTAACCAGTATTGAGGCTATTAATTGTTTTTGTGTTTAAATCGTAGAGCTCCCTTTAATTTATTTGTTTTTTTTTTTAAATTTAATGTAAATCAAATTTAATAATGTTATTATTAAGTTCTGCAAGTAGTTTTAGTTTTCATTATTGTGACAGCTGTTATTATTAAACATTATTAACATATTATTAAACATTATTAAATTTGATTTACATTAAATTTAAAAAAAAGAACTGAGGCTCTTTGACCTTATTACTATCACCATGTGATGGTTTTATTTACTTGACTGAATTTATTTGACTTTACTTATCACCCGATCGAAGAGAGTACCCTCGGTGGGAAAGGATTGGAATATTTTGCAGGATCGAATCTATTTGCAGTACAGGCAAATGATATTTTACGAGACCATTAGTAACTAAGGAATGTCAATTAAAATTATAACATTAGCAATATCAGTAAAGCGTTTAGCGGTAGAAATAATGAAACTTTGGAGCTTTATAGTGACATCATAGTAGATAAAATGTAATCTTAGTTCTAAATGATAGGCAATATTAACACAATTTTGCTACAAACTCGAACTAATTAAACTTCGAAATGTTTAAGTGCAATATTATAATTTCATTACAAACATTAAAGTCAGTCGGTACAAATAAATGGTTTCAGGTAGGTAGGAAATCTTAAGTTTCCGTGAAAATTCAATAAATAATGTCCAGTGCTTTCGAGAAGACCGAATTGAGTGGCTTATTTCTATTGATTACCGCAGATGGATGGTTTCTCCGGAACTGAGCTTATTTCTACTGAGGAGAATTATTACTCCCCCGTAACTACCGAGTATTTTACCCAGCACAAAGCACAAGCCGCTCAATAGGAAGCTACTCACCCAAGAGATTGGATGAATTAACTCTTTCTTTAATTTTCTCGTGAAAATCTTTTCAGGGAATTTTTCAACAATTTGAACTAAGTACCAAATTTTCTTTTCCAATGCGTTCTTGTATTATTTCCTGCTTTAAAGCACTATCATTAAAAAAAAAAAACAAAAACAAAAAAACATTATTTCGGTTGGGCATGAGTATAGATAACACTCTAATTCGTATCAATTATTAAAACATACAATTTCGGATGTGATTCAAAAATTCAAAAATATGTAATTTTTATTTTCAGTGGGTACATAAATGAATTTATACCACCGTTCTTACTATATTTAGTGGTGGTAATTTTCAGCATAATTACCTTCGAAGCTCGGCTGTGGAATTTATTATTTTCAATAAAAAAAATTTATATTCCGTGATTTTAGAAGGATCTGGGCTAATTTTACAATAAAAGAAAACAGTATATTACTCATCAATCATAAAAGTTATTTTTATTTATTGCAGAGCTCTCTTGGGGTGTTATTTTCAATCATGTAATAAGTATTTTTACAATATTATCTTTATTTGATTACAACAAAGTTTGGAACCAAATAAAGATAATTTGACGAACCCTACGGCAGAGCAGTATTAGCTTTAGTTCTGAGTCCAGAGATGGCGGTTTCAAAAAATTATATAGTAAATGAGAATATATTTATTTCAGATGGGTTTTTTCACTGAAACTAAACTAACTAAGCATAACGCAACCTCATCGCAGGCGTAAGCAGATACGATAGACCGCCACACGACTGTCTCGGTATAGACTCCTTGCATCATTCACATTAATATATCGTCTCATACACGCTCTTCTGTTATCCTGGCGATTGACATGACCCGACTCAAGAATTTGATTCACTGGATCTATAGTTAAAAAAATGTGTTAGATAATCTGGATCTATGAAACTATTTTGTATCCACGTATCAACTTGAACAAGAAAAATATCAATAAATTATTACTTTTATTGAATCAGCCGCTTTCTGAGTGTCTTTGATTGCGGAAATCATTTCAAGATGATGCGTGTTTCTTCAAGCAGCGACAAGCTGCTAATAATCGAGATTTTAAAGGCAAAAAATATAAATATTAAAATTTCTTCAAACGATTGGTCTCTGTGGCGTTATTATTAATTAAATAAAAAAATATTAGACTTGTAAAATATTCTTATAATATATGTGGGAATGATTTATTTATGTTTTGTAAAAGTACCTATACTTTAATTGTCAATATAATTTCGTTTGTTTCGTATGTACCTACCTACTATTTATGTTTGTTACTTGAATTTACTAATGTTTTTAATAACAATTAATCAGCAATTGTCGCAAAAGTAACATAAAATCAGGAAGTATTAGTTATTGATTGTTTTGTCATTTAATTCGTAAAAGTCCATTGTTTTTTTTTTGCTATTTAATTGCGGGGAAAACACATAACAAATGTAAGTACCTCACAGAATAGAGAATTTTGATTATTTTCTAACGAAATAATAATTTTAACCACGGTCCATATTAGAATTGAGCGGGAGTAATTAAAATCATACATGTAAGTCGTCCCTATGTGGTTAACCACAATTTGAAAATGACATTAAACGCCGAGACAGCTGTCACAATAATAAAAACTAAAATACTTGCAGAACTTAATAATAACAACATGAAATATGATTAATATTCACTTTCTAAAAAAAATAATTAGTTGATTTTTTAAATAATTTGATAAATATTTATGGTTTGTGTGAAATTATGAAAACAGGAAACAACGTTTGAATAAAAATAATGTGTCCAAAATAATTACTAATTGTTATTCAAGACAGCTGATAATACGATCCTACCTGCTAATTACATAGTTTAAAATAAGTTTATTGCATTAAACAAACAAGAGTCCAAATCCATTAATCACTGTTATCTTTTTTTTTCGATTTTATCTATTTAATTTCATGGTCGTGAATTATAATCATAATTCTCACTAAGTCTTTACTTAATCCCTGGCAAATTTGCTTCACCAACACTTTCGATCAAAATCGTTAAAATTTTATAATATCTTCGTAAATCAAATTAAACTTTGGTATTATTTCAAAAGAAAGTTTTAACACATAATATGTATAAATTATAATATTATATGTCAGAGCTATTTGTTTGGAATAAAACTATTAAACACTGACCCACTATCTGTTTCAGATTTTTATCAAATTGTGTTCATCTGTCAGGCATAACGGTCATGTTAAAATTATAGTTGATCAAAAGATGAAACAGATCGACAATCATTGTTTAATAATAATAATAATAATAATAATAATAATAATAATAATAATCTTTTTATTTAATTTCTAATACAATTACAAACATGTTATATTTAATACGTAAGAGAAATTACAGGTACTTATTTAATATTTGTAAAACAATGAAGAAATATACTAAAAATAAAAAAATAAATAAATTCAGAGATATTTAAATAAATTCAGGCAGTGGTGAAGATCGCGTCAATGAGAAGAGATTCTTTCAAGAATCAATAGAATTTCCCTTTTGAATCTTTCCTCACTGACGCAAAATATGTCGATATCCTGTGAGATTTTGTTCAGGAGCAATATACTCCTCCCCACCGGGAGAACCATTGGCAGGTTGGTCCTACAGGTAGGAAGATAGAATAATCTATGACGACGCTGTCTTAGATAGTCATCAGGAACATAAAGACTTATGCGTTCCAAAATAGCTGAATTCTCTATGGAGCCTCGCAATAGTCTAAAAAAGTGGGTAGCGGCATACCCCTCTCTTCTGAGCTGCAGGGAGTGAAATCCAAGCATGCCCAGAAGAAAGTTAGTTGGATAAAGCCACGGATAGAGTCCGTACTCCCTCATGTAAAGAAATCTCAAAAACTTAGCGGGGACTATTCTAATATCAAAAATTCAAAATGGCGCTGATCGACGATTTGAAGATCGTCAAATGGGACTAGAATTTAAAACAACTCAACCTAATCTTAGCGGCTATGACAAGCATTTAAGGGATATTTTAACTACATACAAAAGCAAGAGAATTATGTAATAAAAATTTGTAAGTAACATTAATAAGGTTCACTGTAATGCACCTTAAAATACAAAGACCTCCCCGGATTTCCACAAATGTAAAGAGAGGCACCTTTATGGATTGAAAATCCACCCATTCGCGAGTGAATCATTATAAAATAAAATATTATACTCGTACATGCTGTCTCATCAAGCAATCGCGCAAATTGCACCGTAAAAGGTAATGCGAGCTGATATTTGATATAGTCGAGTCTGTCTGTAAATGGTAATGAAATGAGTGGTAACGACTCATAACTGGTAAACAACAATTTCTCTTTACTGATTATACTAAACCGATACTTTTAACATTATGGGATATTGCACAATGATTCAAACTGCCCAAAAACAGTGGGATTATAGCATCCCTTTTTTGGGGAATGTTGTGAGGCTGAAGAAAGTGCGGGAGGGAAAGGAATACGGAGATTGGGATTGGTTATTCGGGTATGGTTACTAAATATAACTAAAGTCATTTTAAGCAACCTTTCGAAGATATGAAGAGTAAAATCTATAGAAACAGCATTTTCACTAAGCATTAACCGGGTTGAGAAGTTAGCATTCGAGATCGATACACCTGACTGCTAGCTAATCTTGTTACTTGAACAACAATATAAAACTGCATGAAATATTTCAGGTATCTGCATACTCCTGTTGGATATTGGTAATCCGATTGCCGAAGTAGAGTGCTTAACTTTACTAACATCCTCTACATACCTAACTAACAATCGCCCAAATGCACTGAAGGGCGGGCAGAGAGGTTGTAATGCCATACAACCATGTCCCGGAACACTCATCGCTTCAGTCACAACATAATGATGTCGGTGCGTGTCAATATTGCCAGTACACGGCACGATTCTTCACGTTCCTATCGATATCGCTCACCGAACAGTGAATCGGACACGTCCGAGCTATCTAAATATTAGAGCGAAACTAGTGGGGGACTTCAATGTCCATAACGAACTGCGGTTGAAATTCTCAGGATCAACAGACTCGGCTGGCCGACAGGCGGGATCCTTTGCCCTTTGCCACGAATTGGAACAACTGGTACGGGAGCCTAAAAAGGTACCCGATGTCCAGACTCACCGCTCCAATCTGTTAGACCTATTTTCAACTAATGTGGCACACGGATATAGTATCGACAACACAGCTTGTTTTCAGACTTCGCATCCTTCCAAATGTGCCAGAAAAATGGTATAGTCACCATGCGATGGATGCCTTCATACAATAAACCGTCAAACACATTGGTGTGAGCTCAAAGCCGTGGTTTAATCGACAATGTTCGGAAGCAGTTAGATGAAAAACCGCGGTTTGCCGAGCCCACAAAACATCTCGAACGTCGGAAAACAGCTGATTAACATATATCAAATTGGTAAAAGAAGGCGAGAAAATTAAAATACGTCGAAATTTGAGCACGACCTTCAGATTGCGACCAACAGATAGCTGGCGGCCTGTCTGAATGGTAACAGAGCCTTCTGGTGGCTAGCGGGCTGCATATACGAGTATGTTGTAATTTCTGCAAATCAGCAAACACCTCCATCGAAAAGGCCATTAGGTAAAATGTTTGCGAATAACTCGCCCCTCGATGATCAAGACTATCCCGCCGTCGCACATTTAATTATAAAGAGGATCTAGCTTCACTTAATTGTAAAAACCAATGTTTTTTTCTGGGTTTCATTTGAATTTGATTGATTACCTAAATGTATAATCTTTATAGAATTAAATGAAAAAAAAAATTATACTACCTGCTCGGGACTTACGGGAACGTTGCAAATACGTAACTCTTCGAAACGCGAACGAGTAATTTTAAATTAGCCGAGTTTGGATCTTTCCGCGGGTGGACGTGAAACGTATCATCGAGATAATTTTACTATAACTAGTTATTTTCGGAATCTTTATGATGGAATCTACGAATTCGGGTGATTATTATAACTATTAAATATGTGTTTAAGTGTGATAAAAAACATTGAAATAATGACTTTTCAAAACGTACTTTTTCTTAAACTAGATTTCTACGAGACTTTTAAAAATGTATCCGCATGTATCCAGCCAATTTTTCATTTTTATTTAATTCAATGGATATTGATATATCAAATCAAGTTTAGTTTGTCCATGTATTCATATATCTCTCTAACAACTTTTCATTTTTTAAGCAGCAAGGCAATTTTTGGTACACAGATCGATATATAACCTATGGCGGAGTTCTACCCAATGTAATCGAGTCGAGGATATTTCTGCTTATATTCTTCAATATTTTGATGTGATTGACTGCAAGAAAGAAGATTTTTGACAGTTGCAAATTCAGGTCAGTGCAATTTGTTCCAAAATGAGTGATAAATGGGAAAAATCTAATAAACGCTCCAGTAGATTTGAAAACCTCTGCCGAAAATGGCTGAATGGTGAAGTAACATTACCTAGTAGATTTTACGAGAATATTCCACAAAACAGCTCATCGTAATCATCAAGGTATTATCAATAAGGCCCCGGACGCCCAAAGAAGGTATTTGAGGAATCCATAATGTGAAAAAACGATGGAATTATTGGAAACTAGAACATCAAATGAAATAGTTCTTGCTGGAGAGGCGCTGCCAATTTAGTAAAAGAACTTACTTTCACTTCACCCAGAATAGCTACAAATATTTTTAAAAAAATATTGAAAAAGTGCCAGCATTTTACAAAATACGAGTACCATGACCGCAGAAGATGAAATTATGGTCAATGTGAATTTAAATTCAACACAATACAAATATCTTTGCCACCATATGAAAAATTTTGGTCCTACTTCTTTCCCACCTTAGTATTTAGTACAAGAAGGTAAAAAACTCTTCTACCCACCGGAGGAATTGATTACAGTAACGGAGGTATCTGCGGATATAAAGTTGCAGGAATTATTAGACTTAACAACTGACCGAATCTGCACTGTACCAGCTGATGTTTTTAAATCGATTTTTATAATCAATCACAAACTTATCGTTTAATTACCAAATGGGGATGTGACGGAAGTTCCGGACAAAGCCGATATAAACAGAAACTAGATGATGAAGATTATAGTGACGAAAATCTGTTCTCAATATCCCTTGTGCCGGTACAGCTTGTCAAGGTTTCCAATAATGCTATTATTTAGCAAAATCCGAGACTACCATCAACAATTTATTGGCGACTTATTAAATTTATTTATAAAAAGGAAACGAAAGAACTAATTAAGGCAGAAACCGAAAAGATCAAATATCAAATCAGAAAATAGACGCCATCAAAAATAAATATATGTGGCAAGGAATTAGCGGTAGAGCACATCCTACTTTTTACAATGGTGGACGGAAAAATTTGTAGAACTCGATCACAGTATACTCATCACAAAATTTGTGGCGCTACTCCCGAGCATATGAATAACGAGAAGGCATTGAAAAAAAATAATTGTCGTATAATATCAATGATATTGTCCCAAAAACATACAAAAATAATAAAGTGAAGCTAGATACTGAAAATTGCTCAATGTGCGTCGGTTTCTCACTGTGGTTTCAGGTTTTCGGCTCCTCGTCATGACCTGACTCAAATATTTGAATCAATTGATAGTGCAATGTCTTCCCGGGATGTTCCTTGATTTCTTCTTCCATTCACTTAAGCGACATAATGAGTGTACTAGAAGCAAATGACCACTTAAAAGTATTTTTGGGAAGCAACGAAAAACATTTAAAATGTTGCTTTTTTTTCAGAAAACTTGATTTGAAGAACATTTTCAATAATAATAGATTTGAAGGAACATATATTTACGTTGAAAATGTCCTTAAAATCGTTTTTTCTAAATAAAAAAAACAGGATTTCAAATGTGTTTCGAAAAATACGTTTAAGTGGACATTGCTGTCTTTGCTTCTAGTACCCTCCTGTATTCCCAGTCGATTCGCCCTAAAATTCTAAAGCATCTTGTTGCAGACATAATTATCAGATTTCCTTGTTCGTATTTCAGTCACTCATGGTTTCATCACATTTACCCACGTCTCAGGGATCTCATTTCAACTGCATACAGTCTACTTGCTTCCTCTATGGTATATACCTAGCCGTGGATACATTTAAATTCATTCCCAACATTAAAACACCTGCTTTAACATTAGAATAATATTTTATCAAAGCTGATCGCTTTCCAACAGGCAATAAAAAAATTCTAACAAGTCGTCGATTCACACTTTAAAATAATGTTGTGAATTTTATCTTTTCCAATATTGTGGGAATCTGAATTTGTCATTTGTTCGAAGAAAAAGATTATTTTGGCTATATTAAATGTATTGTAAGTTGAGCTTTTGTTCTCTCGTCGCATTTGTTACGCCGACTTTACCTTTAATTTACGAGAAACTTTGTGAATTCGCCGGTGAATTTATAAGTTTATTAAGTAAGTAAAACCAATATTTGAAAAATCCAAAGACTACCTACTTAGAAAGCCTTTCTTCCAAAAGAAACATAAAAGAGAAAAAACATATTTTAGGTACAGGGTGTAAATTAATGTTTGTTTTTTTCGTGAAATTGACAGATAACAAGCAAAAACTAAAACAGAAATATGTTTTCTGTTGTACCAAAAACTCGTCAACAGTGAGCTATTAGGTCGTGAAATTTGCGCAACTTTTCTGGCTGAAATTTACAGAACTGTCTGTAACTGTCAACAAATAAGCCAAGATTGTTGTTCCACAAATTTATTCAATAAGAAAAGGCGTTTTTATTCGTTTTTTCATTTATTTTTTCCAATAGTTTTACAAAAAATAGCGTATAGATAATATGAAAAATAAATTATTACAAACAATTATGATTGTTTAAATCACATGTGGGCAACCTCCAGCCCGTGGGTCGGATCCGGCCCGCGGAAGGTTTCGATCTGGCCCGCGGACGAGTTTAGTTTTGATCATACCAAAAGTCGTTCAGTGATTTCAAAACAGCATCGAGCATCAGAAAAAAAAGAAGGAAAAACTAAACCCAAAACTAGAAACTCGACAACAACCACCAAATGTCGCCATGAAAAACGGTGTTACAATTTCTAACGTTTCTTGTTCTTTTGTACACTTCTTTTGAAATCTGTGTTTCCCCCCAATAACTTCTATCATAGCTAATTATGACAAAGTTATTATTTTTTTATATTTCCCGTTGTTAATTACTCGACATCTCAAGTCACACTAGTAGACACTATTGCTTAAGCGCTCCGGAGACGAGGGGTTCTTAACCTAATTATGGTCGCGATTGAGGAAAAAATTGGCAGTCAAAAGTCTGATATAAATTACTGTTAACTACAAGTTTTACATTATTTACTTATTTGTTAATAATGTTAATATTGACTTTGTGGATATTGTACTTTTTACTTTTTTTGTTACTGTGTATTTTTAGCTTTGGTGCAATTTTTTAATTTTTCTTTTTTCAACTGTAACTTAACTTTTATCTTATAGCCTTTCAAGTGTAATTTTACTTTTACTCGTGTTTTCTATTTTTTTGTTTTTCTTATGTGATTTAAAAAATGATGTATCTGTATGTAAAAAAGCCCTCTGGACGAGTAAATAATAATATAAAAAATAAAGAATATATATATAAAAACAGTTTTTGAGCACGTGACAAATGCAAACGGAAAATGATGATTTTGCTTCTTATTAGTCCTTCTATTTGCTTTATACTTCTTGTAGGTAATCCACTTTGTGAAGGTTTGACTCCACATATTATGTATGATGGGTTGAAGAAGCGCGTTATTAAAATAATGTATTTTTTAGGTTTTTACTTTAATTGGCACGTCATGGAAACTGTTATAACGTACAAAACCAGGGGTGAAGGAAGCAGCTGTGGGTATGGATTTATTAAAGCTGGTCTTGATGAAGCCCGATTTCAGAAACGAAGTAAGATTAATATAACAGCGACTCCCACGCCCGACCTATACAAATATATCATACATCATTTTTTTAATATCTTCTGTAAAAGTATTAAAAAAACGGATGTAATATTATAAAATATACTTTACACTGATTTATTGAAACGATTTTTAAATTTTTCGGCATTTCAATAAAATGCATATGAATGTTAATTTTCAAGTTTGATTTTTTCGATAATGGTACATTCAGAACATGAAGATGGTTTCTTTCCAGAGTTTCTTTAAATCAAAAAAAAATTGAAATAAATATGTATAAAAGTACAGTCAAAGCATGGCTAAGGGAACTGAGTGATAATCAACTTGCAAACATGACAATTTACGACAACTGGATATTTAGTATATACAAAAAAAATGCAGTACGCCCCAGAACAGGAAACCCTAGTGAAGAGGACTAAAAATACTGTGACTTTATCCTTATATTATTTGCATTAAACTTGTATACTTAAATTGTATTGTATTTATTACTTGAGTCATATTCACGTACAATCTTTACAGAGATAATAATAAAAAATGATAACGATTCCTATTACCAATTTAATAATAATAGAAACAGCTAATATACTCGTAATAATACAGACATTTAAAATATGGGAATGGGAATAGTTTCTTTCGGAGTTGGCAGGAATGCCATTTTTTTTCAAATGTAATTTACGGGAGCTTTAATATTGCATTGACCATGGAAATGGTTTCTCTGCCGAAGGCCTTGAGCGTTTTTAAAATTTCTAACCATGTACTTAATGTAACATATGTTGTGCTTAATTTGTAGATCAACTTGAGCATACTATTCCAATTCGACATCAACTGTGACTAAGCATTTTTATAATAAACGACAAAACAAGTGTCAGGTGAAATAATAATTTTAAAAACTACCGAACTAAATTACGATTAATCGCATTTACAGCGCGACGAATTATTTATAAGATGTACCTACACACGAAGTGATGTGAGATTATGTTGCAAGTGAGAATTAATTCGCCGAAATAATATCATGGCATCACCATAAATTAGGTTGGTATGTGGGTACCATATTGTTAGACCGATGCAAAAATCGAGATCGTATTACAGCTTTGTTCGTGAGTGCATCCATTAAAGGATTGTAATTTTCTGTACGGCATAGCAACGATACAGTCCTGCCGCTTAGAGTTCAATTGTAACTTAGCTTTATTGTAGATACGTCGAAGAAAGGGGGAGAGGTTACAAGTTGCAACAAAAAACGCAGATTCCAGCGGCATACCTTTACTCCCCCACAACAGAAGATGATAATTCTACGAAGATAGCAAATTGGTTCAGCACAAGTCAGGGACGTCAAGAGGTCCAAACAACTTCAAAGCCGTCTTTATAGCAATTCCTATCGTTGAAATCAATTGGAAACTAAGAGCTAAAGAAGGATCGGGTGGAAGGTATTTTTGATAGATTCTGGGAATCACGTCGTACGGCATTAAAGTCCAACTTATTCTTATTTAACCTTTCCTTCGACCGTTCGCGCTCCCACGCCTAGCTACATCGGACTATTCAATGAGCCCTGTACCTACTCCTACGGCAGGTTTGGGCCGAATTAACGCATACATAAATAAGTAGGTAGAATAAATAAAGATAAATAAACCACTATTTCTAGATAAATGAAACTCATGGGAAATTTAATTTTAACGCGTTAAATATCTTTGGGATGGAGTGAGTTAGAAATGCCATATTTGTACTGATACAAATATGGGGTTTTCTCAGTAGAGTGTACATCATAACTCCGTTTCACCTAAAAGTAGAGATACAATGTTTTAGCTATGAGCCATCGGTATTCTCCATGCAATATGCGAATTTAATTAGGTATTATTTAATATTTGAATGATCTTTGAGCATACATAGGCCTGGTATTTTAGTATACTTAGAAATGTCATCACTGGGCTTTTCTTGATAGGGCCTCTTGAGAACAACTTGAGGAAAGTAAATATCTCTAATAGCGAGCATAAAGAGCAACTGAAACACCGGTTAAAAATAATATACTATAAGGAGTTATTCAGTAATTTCTTGTGTTCAAGACTAGGGGGTAATATCGTAGTCAACAAATATATTTAACAGAAATATACAAAAATGTTTCCCTCCACTGTCTTGTGGGTGAAGGTATTATGGCTTATAGATGTAATCTTAGAATTAGCAGAAGGTGCGTAGGTAAGAAAGTATGTAAGTTAAATATAATTATCAGTACCTTTAGGGTTGAGTTTAATGATGGGATTGGGTCCAAATAGAAATGGATATGAAAAATGTTTAGCTGATAATATTCTCTGTAAATCTATACGCGCGATGAGTATAATATACAATATAATATGCAAAATCATAAACATAATAGTTAATAATAACACAAAACAAATTGAATTAGGGAATCGACTTTCAGTGTGGCACCCGCATCACCTGCATCCATCGCTCATTGAGTTGAGAGGTGAGCCACGACAATTGAATTAGGGGATCGGCTTTCAGGGTGGCACCCGCATCATCTGCATCCATCGCTCATTGAGTTGAGAGGTGAGCCACGACAATTGAATTAGGGGATCGACTTTCAGAGTGGCACCCGCATCATCTGAATCCATCGCTCATTGAGTTGAGAGGTGAGCCACGACAATTGAATTAGGGGATCGACTTTCAGGGTGGCACCCGCATCATCTGCATCCATCGCTCATTGAGTTGAGAGGTGAGCCACGACAATTGAATTAGGGGATCGACTTTCAGAGTGGCACCCGCATCATCTGAATCCATCGCTCATTGAGTTGAGAGGTGAGCCACGACAATTGAATTAGGGGATCGACTTTCAGGGTGGCACCCGCATCATCTGCATCCATCGCTCATTGAGTTGAGAGGTGAGCCACGACAATGCGTTGGTTGACTTCCGTATTCTGCCCCAGAAGCTGGTTAGTCGACGGCGAAATAAGGCGGGAAATGAGTTGACCCTCCCCTGATTGAGCATCGTAGAGGCACTGCAGAATCTTGGAAGTTGCAGAAGTTGCCTGTATGCATTGTTGTGGCACACCCTCAGCCTGTCACAATGCAAAAGCCCGAAATATTATTGCGTTCACAATTGATTTCGTTTGACCTTTTGACTGGAAAATAAATTATTTGTCGTTTGGGATGAGGAGGACTATTCGAATGATTATTAGATAGATATTTAAACGTTTAACATAATATAAATATTCGAAAGCGAATCAAATTTCGGCGTGTCCAAGCAATACTTCAATAGTCCAAATGATTTGATTATGCCCATCACTCTTCTAGTGTTTAGACTAGTATTGGAAATCTATTTCTAATCTTTATTCTCCATTCAACTCGTAAAGAAAAATAACTCTCTATTCAATTCATAAAGAAGAAGTAGACGATGACAAATTTATGTTTTGTTTTGAGTGATATTCTGTTAGAGAATTAGGTTTTCATGTCCAATATACTCTGCTGGCTTTATTACTTTGTGTACATAAAAAAATATGCACATATGTGTGTATATAATATATATATATATATATGTATGTAAGTAAATGCATATTTATAAACACAGTTGTTAAATAGTCGATCTCTAAACATCTTATATATATATATATATATATATATATATATATATATATATATGTATGTAAGTAAATGCATATTTATAAACACAGTTGTTAAATAGTCGATCTCTAAACATCTAAGATGTGGAACCCGTGGTACCTTTTTTTAAATAAAATTTAGGAAAAACACCTGAACTCCTATGTGGAGTCGATATAATATGTGATGTTGTGCGAAGAGCCTGGCGGAAAGGAGAGGAAGTTGTGAACCTGGATTTTGAAGAGACACAAGTTGTAAGAGTCGCACAGATGGCCAGTTCTAATGCAGAAAATTTAACGTCAACCGAGAAAGAATGTTGGCCACGGGTTTGGCGTGTTAACGATATATCGGATCAACAACGGCGGTTAAAATAGGTTAGAGCGTGACATGACAAACTGACAAACGGTGATTTAAATAGACTACTCAATCAACTAATAATAATAATAATTCCTACACCTAAACGATATCTTAAAATCTAATTTCCATATAACATCTTTGTTCTTAGATTAGTTATATTTTAGATTTTCTTTTCTTTCTCCATGGGATAAAACTTACTTTTTTTAAACCTTTTTTTTTCTATTTTCGACTTTTTTCAAATTTAATACCTTTCTAATATATGTATTATGTTTTAACAGGATAATTATTTTTTTAAATATAGTAAAAATAATAAAATTAATAAAAATAATTATTTATTTGAAACACACAATATTTAACAAAAACATTTTAAAAAAAAGCTTTGACTGCTCAACTAGGAACAAAACCCGTTTAAGGACAGTCAAATTAACAAGTTTAGTTCATATTACGTGCCATTATACAAAAACAGAAGGAAAAAAGCTAGTATTGACATAGTATGGGTAATACAGTATATCTAGAAAAAAGTATAATAATTAAGTATAAAGGGATTATGTATGTGTTTTATAGGTAATGGTTGGAGCAATGAGAAAAAAAAACCTTTAAAATTAAGTACTGAAAAAAAAGATAATATTATTGAGTAATATTGATAATATTGAGTTACGTATCACTCAGCTTTATGAGCCGACGGCGGAACTCAGGGATGCAACCCGAGTATCCTATATATTCCTGATGACGAAAGCATCGCTTTCGAAACATGTTGATATGTATATAGTAATAAAGTGGTGAATACAAATTAATTTTAAATTCATTAAAAAAATAATGTTATTAGTAAATTGTAATACAACAACCTATAGATAACGACAACGAAGATGTTTAAACACGCTTAAAGATCAATATATTTTTAAATTAATAGACATAATAAAATTATGAAGATATTAACAACTGATAAAACGTATTTTCCGATTCGTCGAATAAACAACAGTCCCACCTACAAATCCTGATAATTTATAAAATGTCATTAAACTTAGCAAAAACACGTTTTAAGCGCAAGGTCAAAAACACAACACGTATTTGGATCGTAAATTTATCATACGGAAATCATCAGCCAATTTGTAAAATATCAATGAGTGCCCAAAGTTATAAGGAATTTATGGAGATATGCATAATTTACAATACTAAAATGCATTCAAACATCATGTTAAACAAATAATCAAAATACCCGCGTGAGTTTAAAACTTTGGACAGCGGGTGAAGTTATAACTTTGTCGGAAAATGAAATTTTGTAAAACAGGTTTTACAGGAAACACACTTGCACAAAAATGCCCACTGCAAACGCAGATCTAAAAAGAGGATTTACTTATGAAATCTTGTTATTAATATGACGTAGGATGGGAGAATCATAATATGCACATACCGAGATGACTCTTGAAGACTTAGAGCGCCAACGAAGTGACAGTTTTCCCAAAATAAAATTAATATTAATGATACGGGCACCACCGACACTGTGGAGGTAGGTAACAAGTCTGTCAACAATGATAATGCACACCAAAAAGACTATGCCGATCTAGGAGAGAAGCAATTGCGTTCGTTTGGTTCGTTTTTTTTAAAAGTATACCTATGCCTACGGTGACTTCTTCTAATTGCAATGTTAACCCAGATTATCTATAGCATAGAGTAGCTAAAAGAGATTAACCATTATCCTTCGCCCTATCCCAAGAAATAAGCTGGTGTCTAGTTGAAAATAATGTTAACGGTATCATTTCGGTCCTCGGTTCGACGCGACTGAGAGGTAATTAATAAGGCGAAGTGAAATTTTGTCGATACGATTGTGAAATTTGGAAATAATATCTAATATTCTCGTATATTTACAAAAAAAAAGTGATATCCTGATCATCGGACAAATTGGTTTTGCTAGATTCACGCTTACCTGCATACTTTTGTGTGATATTGTTTGACTTTACTTTATTACTCACGAAATTCTTATTAGAAGTCGATAGCGATGAACATTAAGAGCAAAAGTAGCTCCCAAGGTTGGGAAACCTTGCATTATAACGTGTAGGAATAGAAAGGAAAATAAATACAAACATGCACATCGCATACACCATTTAAGTAACTAACCCAACATCTATCACCACACATTTCGAACGACAACTGATGTTACTCCATTCGTGCGGCCGCTAAATTATGCAACAATAATTATTGCAAGAAGACAAAAATAAACAAAAAAGATATTATCGTTTTGTGAAGAACAAAAAAACAACTTTACTACGAGGTTTAAATTTCACTCAAATCCCGGTATTGTTTTTTTATTGTTGTCAAACATTGGGAACGAAAAATAAAATCGTGTATTTCGGGCGCAATTTGTATAATATTCGTGTTTGGTTTACTAGAAAATTAAAAGCTTAATGGTGTTTGACAATCCTATTCCAAATTTCAAGATATAAGCTCAGAGTAATAATATTGTTACTCTAAGGATGTAACTCCTTCCACTCATGTTATATCGTTCCCTTCACCGCAATGTCGACACAATGGGGGCCCCAATTCACCGGAACACCAGCGTGGCGCCACCAGTAGCGTAACCAAACCAAATGAAGCGCTCTATGGAGGGTCCCTCACATGGTATCTGCTGGTGTCGATGCTGGAATGAGATGTAACCACAAATTTGGTGGCTACACCAGCATCATCGACGGGTGACAACTAGCAAAATGGATAGCGCCGTATGGCGGTTCATTCGCTATTTTCACCCGCACGATGGCGCTACTTCTGACACAACCACATTGTTCCGGTGAAAAGGGGTCAGTGATATTGTCCACACTAAAAGTTCTCAAAATATTAATAATTATAAAAACATTATTTTAGAAGGTAATCGTAGCTAATTGTCACGCGTTTACATTGTCTGTCAAAATGACAGTGAGTGACTACAACTGACAGATAAAAACCAATTTTAACAGCAATGTGCAGAAATTCGCAAAATGGTGGTTAGTATAAAACCGGTTATCAATGTACATAATATAAACTACATGTATTCATTGTCCCGACGATAGCAACTTCAATAAACGGAGGCGGTAATATTATTTTGACGGCAAACATCAAGAATAAATTAGGTGTCAGAATGTCAAAACCGGAGAAAAGTTATTTTTAACATGAAGACTTTCGGCTAAACTGCCTGGCTCTGTTTAAATACTAGAAAATACTCGACGCTGCATTTGTGTAATATGTATGTAATGAAAACAAATGGCCTGGCCGGTGAGAACTCTGTTATAACCCGTATTTCTGTGATTTACGTCGCTTAAAGAAAGGGGGAGTTCCAACGGAGCTATCAGTGGAACGTCTATAAAAGTCAAAGCATTTTCCTTTGCGTCAAGAGGATGCATGCGGGATTAAATTCCCGCCGCATCGCACCAACACATATCGCCATAAACAATGAACATCCTACTTTGAATTATGCACGCTCTTCAGATACGAGTACATGCTCGGTTGATGTCTGATCCATTGAATTATGTCTTGTAGATTTCATTGACTAAATTGACAAAGGAATTACACGTACAAAGGCATCGAGCTCGGTCCGTTCATCATATGAAATTGTAACTTAGAAAAATAAAAACTAACAATAGACTCGATAATGATAAATAAACATAAAACTGTCAACTGCCTCATTTGAGCTTCTAAATTAATGGGGATCACACATGGGATACCCGAACTCATTTAGAGAACAACAGAACTCTAAGTGGATAAACTAGAAATATGTTGTATATTTTATTTTATGTAGAAGAAAACAGCCTATAGATGACTGTGTATAAATAAGACCGTAATGAACATGAGTGAAAAATATTATGGGTATAAAAAAACATATTCATATAGATCAAAAAATTCTGATTCTAAATACGTATATTTTATTGTGTTAAGTCTCTTATGTTTTAAATAGTTATTTAAAAACGATTTAAAACATAAGAGACTTACCATAAACGCTCTGAGATTGGTTGGCGGGTTCTGTCAGTTCTTGACTGGTCCCTGGCGGGTCGGTCGACCGCGTGCATTTGTGCAATTTTGCTCGATGTCGCACACAGGTCACGAAAGTATTTTTTTTATTTATTCTTATCTTGTAAATTATTTATTTTAGGACTTGTTGATTTCATACCGACCAGTGCGGGAATGGCCTTACTGTTAACTGACAAAACTATGTACGTATGACGTCACGCGTACCCTACCAGATTTCGTGCATTTTGGTGGGCTTTGAAAACATTTAACTTTGAAAACTAACAGGAAAAAAATACTGGTATTTAAGTTAGAAGGAGAAATTTTATTATTTAAATGTCTGGAAATCCTCATTCATTGAAACGAATGCATATTAGGTAAAGGAGGGAATGCCCCTTTGTTATCGCATCCCTCGAATCACTGATGTGCTAGTATTACTAAAAAATGTCCACACTGAATAAATTCGTCACTGTTTGATCTGCCCCACCGGACATTCATTTGGTTGTGGGAACTCTCACAATAATATGGTAAATCATGACATAATTTTGGTGGACCCTACTCGATAACAAACGCCAACAAATATTAGCATTTTTTATTGTACTAATTAGTGCAGTGATACGCAACCTTTTAGTCGGAGGGCAAATTTATCTCAGTTTTCTATTTGTTTGCGGACTACAGTGGGCTTGACATGGTTAACACTGTAGACTTTTTTTTAAATGTGAATACCGTACGAGAGTCCCAACTGTTCGAAGCCAATAAGTATACATTATAAACCAAAAAAAAATACTAGGTAAAAGGTTTTCGGAAGCAACATTTGATCGCTTACTTATATAAATAACCCTTTCTAAATATTAATCAAAGTGCGTATAAAAAAAAAGCCGGTGGTGAAAATTTTACTAGGGCCCAAAATCAATCCAATAAATGCTGTTAATTTCTATCGTTCGGAAAGTCGGATTTCAAATAAAATTTTGTGGCAAAAACTTTTGAAATTATATAAATTGGAATCCTTTAAAATGCTTCAAAGGGAGTCGCAACAACAAAAAAGCACTGCGTCGAATACGGTAAAACGTTTTGTTTGATAGTGACGATTCAAATTATATTTGATTGCTACGCCGTTAACTTGATCACATATCAAACTTCTTTTCTTAAATGGGCCGCGGGTTGTGCATCACTGAATTAGTGAATGCCTTAATAAACAGTAAAACCAAACTGTTTTCATTTAGATTTATAAAATAAATCCATAAATTTATAAAGCAAATGAACACATGTTTTAACTTTAAAAACACATTCTAGTCTTAATACATACATTAATACATACGTACATTAAGTCTAAGTTTAAAAGGGAAATATACATAATATAAGAGATATTGGGTTTTCTAACCGATGCCACAATTCCACCGACTCCGGGCTCTGGAACTCTTTGGTATTCAAATAAAAAATGCATTTAATGACTGTGCCGATTCGGGGGTTGACCGTCTACGATCAAAAGTCCGTCGATAGTCTCATGGGTGGATTTACATGCAGAAACCGGTATCTTTTGTTCCAGTGCTAAAATTCTTCAACAAAGGAATCATCGGCTGGCCTTGAAGCGCTAAAAAGAACAACAGCACAGGTAAGATATACATAATTCGCTCGTCACCGCGTACCATATTGCTCTGAGTTAACTTAAGAAACTGGCACCTCCGGCAATTTCTAATTATAATTATCTACACCGAGCAATAAACCGCCGTCTGTGCATTTCACATGTAAAAAACTTACATAACATGATGAATTACGTAAGTTTATATAAATATAGAGTTAATCGACAATGTAATATTTGCGAAAGTCAATGAACTCGAGAAAACAGATGCCGTATTTTAAACCCTACCTTAAAAACTAACAATATAAACATTTCACCTTCGGTTGTGTTTACTTTTTGATAAGGTTTGCGGTGACCGCATTTCTGCCCAATAAACCAGATATTCCACGCTTCACGATATTTCACACAGATAGAGAACTGCGAGCACTATCGTAGTTACTTTATCCGAATGCTGAATTTTAAATGGGCGGGCGTTTGGAAATCACGAGTGAACGCATTCCTTTAAGGGTTTGGCGTTCGGTCTGGGGTCCACTTCAAGGAAAGAGGATCAATTCTTATTGTCAGTAAGGAATATACTTAACTACTTACATAGTTGCTGCAACTTCGTTCCCACTTAGGTGCTAAACGGCTCCCGTTGTCTTTATTGATTTGTGCAAATATTTCAACAGTGACGCAAATTTATTCGTTTCATTAGTTTTACGCAGGAGGTCTTATGTCCCTGTGCTCCTCGGGGCTTACATAATAAATATTGCAATGCTATGCGAGGATGTTTTTTTAAAGAAAGAAGAAGTGAACCTGATTCTTGTAGAAACCCCTGTGGAAGAAAAAACACAAAAGCAGACACATCATTCCGAATCCCAGCCTTATCCCCAGACGTACACTGATGAAGGATTTAACTTTATTTATTCGTGCTACCTACATTAAAATACCGATACAAAAACATCTGATAATAGACACAGTGTTCTAAATTTTTTTTATCAATTCGTAGATAGGAAACTATCAAACGGATTTCTACTGTCAAAAACGATTAAAGATTTATTGATATTTTACACGGTTAAGAAAAAGTACTCTCTGAATGAAATTGGAATTCGGACGAAATCACGCACTCCTTCCAAACCCATTTTTTTAATCCCTTAAAAAGATCAATAAAATGGTTGAATTAAACTTAAGGCCAAAATGTGCTCTACTCGCAGTATTTTGTGAAAGAATCTATAATTTTCAACAAAAAATCATGATTTTCTAGATTTTGAAAATCGTGAACCAACTAAGATAGTATTATTTACTTAATATTATGCATGAATGTGGTAGTATTATTGTAGCAAGAAGTTAATGCTTGCGGTTAGCGATGGCGCACGGTAGAAAAAAGACTGATTCTAGAAAATGATTCAGTATGCAGGTAGATAGAAATTCTGAAAAACCCAACTGCATATACTTAGACATTATTGGATAACTACTTAGCACCTTGCAACTCACTGAAGAGCAATTAGTGCACGGAGCAATTAGAAATAACGCTTCAAACATAGGTAAGTTAGCATTATCAGCTTGATAACGCTCTCAGTCAAAATTTCTTCATCTGTCCGAAATTATCGAACGAGACTTTTTTTTCTTTGTGTAAATATTAAAAGACAAGGTACGTACTAATATTTTTGTGTTTTTATTTGCTTGTGTTCCTATTCATCCGCGATTTTTATTTAATTCGTCGGAATTTTCTCAGTAATTCATCGGATTTGAAAACATATAGATTCGAAAAGTGTGGTTCCGTAGTACCAAACGCACCAATAATGCCTTTTGAAAATTGCGGTAATTTGTATCTTAACTCTTCGTGCTTTTTATAGGAACCATGTCAGTTTCGAGAAAAAAGCTTTTGGAAGTTTAGCCCAGTCAAAGAGTGAAAGCAAAACCGAAAAAACTTTTGCATAAATTTACCTGTAATTGAGTGAAAAGTGGACATATTCACAAAATAGCATAAATAAGAAGTGAATAAAGTACAAAGTATAGAGTGGTTAGCAGGACAGATCAGTTTTTCAAAATCAGGAGTTCAAAGGAGTTTTTTTTAAATAGCATTAAAAGTAACAATTTTATGATTTTTGAGTTACTATTTCCTAGAGATAGACTTTCTCCCACCGTGCGGCGAGTGGGTCGTGCGTGGGTAGATAACTTAAAAATAAATGCCTTCGAAGGGAAGTATGATAAATGGGACAATGCCAAATTGTGGCTTTTTCAAAACGAGATTCACACAGGATATATACCTACATATACACACCTAAAAAAAAACTTCACGTGAACAGTGAACACTCATATTTAGGATTCTAATTATCAAGTGGACAAACGGCTAGGTACACAACCACACCACACATATTGGCCAGGTTGTATTCCTAGTGAAGAACTACATTCAAACTGTTATCACAAAAAAATACGTCTTGAAGGTATAAGTGACATTTTTTTTTATTATTCGTGATGAGACGTTTGACCTTTAGAAAGGCGAAAAATATCATTTCTGTGTGAGAAAGAAAAAAAGGAGAGGAGATAAAATTAGATCCAGAGAATTGACTACACCAATCTACTCGTATATCTCTTTGATGTGACAAATTACTAATTAAATGAAATAAAAAAAAACTTAAATATAGATTAACTTATATACTATATTGACGGTCTCCGTGGTTGAGCGGTTACGACCCTTGGCTACGAATCCGGATGTGGCGGGTTCAAATTCCGGCGTACGCAAGTAAAATTTATTTGATTAATTTGTGTAATTTCATATTTTATTCATTTAAAAATAATATGCATATATAGTATATTTGCTGCATGTTCCAGCGAATGAACGAAGAAAGGAGTGTAAGGAGAATATATGACGCGAATGTGAATGGAAGAAGAAGCCGGGGACGCCCGAGGAAGACATGGCACGATCAAGTGAATCAAATACTCGAGTCGGGCCATGTCAGAAGTCGGAATAACAAAAGAGAATGCATGAGGCGTTGTATGAAAGTGAATGAAGCAAGAAGTGTATGCCAAGATCGAGTTGTTTGGCGGTCCGTCCTCTCTGCCTACCCCTGCGGGGAAACGGCGTGATGGTTAGTTAGTTAGTTAGTTAGATGTTCCAGAGTGGTAGATACTTTCAGTATCGCCCTAGTGAAATACCACGATTTAGAATCGAAACGTATCTTGAAATGGCTTTAGCCATGTTTGGTGACCAGATCTGAATAGCCAGGTACTTCCCACCATCCTCATCTCCATATCCCCCCCCTCACTACCTTCAGCCTCAAAACATACCCTCAATTGATTTTTCCATAGTCACACTGGCTCCAGACGGTTGGGGGCAGCTGGGACTCTTATGTGATATTCGTATAAAACAAAAAAGTTTAAAAGTTTAGATTCTACCCAAATAAACTTTTTTTAAGATAACTGCGAAAGAATTGGGTCTGCCCAGAGCCTGTGAGACATTACCAATATGGTGTATGTTGTGAGGCTGAAGGAGGTGGGGAGGATAAGGAGAAACGAAAGAGGAAGGTTGGATAGTGCCTGGGTATTAGATCTGGTAACTAAATACGGTGTATCCAAGTTTAAGATCGCTTCGACAGCTCCTGAGAGTATCTACCACTCTGTAATGTACATGACGTAACAATCCTTATAAGATTCGGTTTTTGTTAGAAAGGCTGTTAATAAGTGACTATTTAGATCAGTTTCACCTTTAACCTTCCTATGATGGTTAGTTAGTTGGTTAGTTAATGTATTTTGCACCTGTGTGACTATTATAAGTAACTAAATATGTAAAAGCCCACATAGGGCTTTATATAATATAATAATAAAATAAATAAATAATTAGTAAAGAAATATTTGTACAGCGCCCTTGAGGTGATTTTTCACAAAAACGGCGCTATACAAGTCATCCAATTATTATTTATATATGTATGTAATAATAATAATCGGATGATTCGTGAAGCGCCATTTTGTGAAAAATCACCTCAGGGGTAGTTACAGCATATAATGAGTAACGGTTTTACCTGAAGTTACATTATAAAAACAGGAGTAAAGTACAAAGGAGAATATTAATATTATTATGCTTTTATTACGTGTTATTTTAGCTTGCCTGTTCTTTTGTTCAATTAATTATTACATATTCCAACGAGAGGTTCTGGAACAAAGTATCAAATAACTCCCGTCATTCACCAGCTCTTTGTCCAGTATGCGAACTGACAAAATACCAACATGTCAATCAATCCTACAAACAACTGCCATTCACACAAGCATTTCCAATGGGGTAGTCGAACAGCGTGAATATACTGGAGGGGAGTAAAATCAAGCTTTCAATAATTTGATCAAGATTTCCAAGACAGTTTCGAAAGATAAAGCACGCTTTGCTCTGTATCAAAAAACTGAAGAAAAAAAACAATAATGACACCTAAATAAACATATTCTTTCACAAGTTCAACATTTTAGTTTTTTTTTTGCATTTATAATTAATCCAGAATCATGAGACCATTTTAAAAGTATGTTTTGCATCTTTGCAAATCACTGCTAGAAATTACCAAACCAGTATCATTCGCATAAACAAAGTGATTTACATGTCTAAAAATATATTTAATAAATGATCCATAAATAATACACAAAATTGGACCTAATATGGAACCTTGAGGAACGCCTGCCAGAAACTTATTTTTTTACTTAAAGTGTTTAATAGTTTCAATTTCATGCATCGGTTGCTTAAGTAATTTTCAGAGTTTTAGAAGTTTTCCTTTAATTCCCATGATTTTTAGTATTTTCAGTAATTTACAATGTTCAATAGTATGAAAAGCCTTGGAATAATCTATAAATTAGACTAATGTATGTTTTTTTACCATTTAACGCAATAACATATTTATAAAACTGGCAAACTTTTGAAGCAGCAAGTCAGTTGAAAATCAGAGATAACTTTAAGTGTGTTATAGATTTGGATCAACAAACTAACGTATTATATATGATATATTTGACGACCGCCGTGGTCGAGGGGTAAGGTCCACGAATACGAATCCGGAGGTCGCGGGTTCAAATCCTGGCGGGCGCAAGTAATTTTTATTGAATACAACATGTTATTTTTAATTCTTATAAAATAGTATACGGCATACTTACGACATGTTCCAGAGTGGTAGATATTTTCTGTATCGCCCTATAAAAAGAACACTATTCAGAATCTAAACTTCAGAATCGAATCCTGCTTTAAGTGGCTTTAGCTGTGTTTGGTGACCAGATCTGAATAGACAGATACACCTTTCAGCCTTACAACACTCCCCGATTGGGGATGCCAGTCTCACTGGCTCCGGTTAGCAAGGAACAGTTGGGACTCTTGCGCGGGATGCACATTAATAAAATATGTACATAAATATATATATACTAAAACGTCGATGGAGTGATAATACAAAGCTCATTAGGCTCTTGACGAGATAACAAAACAGATAAAATAGTAAAAAGCTGTTAAGTGCGGAACTTACCATGAGCAATATTTACTGAATTTACTGAAAGTAACTTGTTGTAAAGGTTGTTGAAGTTAGTGTTAATTTGTGCTCCTGAATTAATGTTGTAGAAGAAGGGGCGGAAAAGTGATGAAGGCAACGGAGAGAACGCCTCGGAGAATGCCTTTGAGACTAATTTATTCAAACTAATTCCGCAGTTCAAGCCTATCGAATAAATACTGGTTACAAAGGGTAAATACAAACTAGTAATGTACAAGTATGGACGTAATTAAACAGGAAATGGTAAATCACAGATGAAGTGATAAAGCAATACTTATTATTCGGGGTATGCATTGCGATGCCTGTGTAGAAATATTATTACGGATATAACCAACAATTTATTTATCATCTCTTGCATAAAATATCTCCAAGAACGATGCAAGATTAAATATCTCACCGCAAATAATTTTGTGAGTGTAATTATGTGAATACAACCCGTATTGCGTATAACCACTCCATTTTTTTAAACACATTCAAATATGATGAAATGTATTTACTTTGGCAGATGGGTGAAGAAATTATACCAAATATAACGCGTTTTGTGCGGATCGAGGAAAAATTACACAGTAAATCTGCAATTATTGCTTCAAGAATCAATATCAAGTTTTAATAAAAAATAAATTGGAATGTGCGATTAAAAGGCAACACGCTTGTATCTGTAGTGGGAAAAGCCAGTAGTAACTGCATATCTGCAATAGAAGGTGATGGGAGGGACCTGGTGAGCAACATTAGCAAGTCATATTGGTCTTCCACCAGAATGACACTGATCGAGTACAATTCAGCTCTTGGTCCACCCTGTATACGAACATAAGAAGAAGTTAGAATTACCTTCTCTGAGAATGGTATCATAGATGCGGTAAGTGGCACCGCAGTCATCGATGGGCAGCAGCTGCGAGGGCGGCGCCGCGCCCAGAGAGCGCGAGCGGGTCCGGAAGTCTTCCACGAGATTGGAGTCCTTGTCGCCGCAACTGTTGCGCCGCCAGCTACCGAGCTTCTGTCCGAAGTGGTGGATCAGCTCCTGGATGGAGTGGTGGTGGTGGGAGTGCTGATGCCTCGCGCGCCTCGTCTCCGTGTCAGTCTCATCGATACTCTTCTGCTTGAGAAGACGCTTGGCAAACGACTCCCGGTCGAAGCGGTCGTGGAGGAAGGACCCGCCACTCAGGCGAGGGTTGCTTATTTCACCGTAGCGGTCGCACTTGGAGTAGTTGTGTTCTTGTATGTCCTCCATGGGGCCAGACTCGGCTGAATGCCAGGAGTCTCCTGACTCAGTGCGGGGCAGGGACTGCCTGCGTCCTCGGCGCCCCCCGGTCAGGTGATTCAGCAGCCCCTCCTTCCCTCCAGAAGTGCGTCGATTACACATATTTACTCTTCAGAATCGCTTTTAATCAGCCTGATTCAACAGGCTAAATTACTAACCTACCACTTGGGTTCACTCTTTTAACACATTTTACCAAAAAATTGGTGCGTTTTTTTAAGCTTGTACGTAAACCTTTTTGTTTAAAACACAATAGCTTTTATCGTTTTTCACTATCAAAAAAAAAAGATTAAATTAATGGTTTCGAAAAAATGTTGGTGGTATAAATGTTAACAGAATTTAAACGAGATTGGTGGTTTCAATCAAAATAGCTAACATAATGTACTGATAAAAAGTAATACTATGCATGTACGCTGAACCAATCGGAACTACGATGCACCCAGGTTGACGCACACCATTTGACATGAATTAAAGGTTATCAGTAATACAAAAACGTCTAATGCTTCATATTCGAAAATGCACCATTTGGCCGTTGCAAATAATTGTACATGATGAAGAGTCAAGCAGAAGATTACGCGTGTCGTACTGTTATCAGTGCCTAATGTTTGCCGGAGGTAAATACAATCCCAATCGGCGTGTCTGCACGGAGTGCGAAAAGGTGCCATGTTTGCCCGTAATTAGGTCTGCCTCCATGTTAGGCACGTTGACTGGATGAGAAACTATTCTAACGACAGTTCGAAGGCATTGCCTATATCTCTGAAGGTAAATGGATTAATTCTATTAACTAACTATTACACATTGTATTGACGCACGTCGCTTTAAAATCCCCTTTTAATGAAATAACGGAAGGTGCCAGCGATGTGTCGTGACTTTTACTTCAATTTCGCGATTCTCCAGAACGTGATCGTTTTCGGTTGGTATTTTTATAGCCTCAAAGTTGGGAACTCTGGTAATCTCCTTCCTGAAAGTAATACCCAGACAGCTTCACTACGTGAAGTTGGAAAATGATTTCTTTTATCAATTTGTCGACAAATCGCTTTTATTTGAAAGTCATTTTAGAAAATTACAAAATCGGCAGAAGAATGACGTGGTACGCCGCTGGTAGGCACCTTCCTAATAATATATTTGATTAAAAACCTAGATATTGCTTCAGTGTTGGTTTCCGTGAAATTATTAAACTAATTCTATTAAATTATCAAGGTTTTCAATAGTGGCGTAGCGACAAATTTCGAACCGTTGGTATAGCCTGTTAATCCCCACAATAATAGAATTAAGGTTTTTTATGAATAAAATCCAGATAATCGTCGCGCCGCGGGCGTATTTTTTTACTACAGTGTGTCTAGTAAATAAGATATCCATCCAGTTAAAGAACGACAGGGGAAAATAAGAATTTAGTAGGTTATTTAATCAACATACACACTGAATGCACACACCCTAATTCAAATTAGTTTTTAAAAAATCATTTGCCTAATAAACCTCCCATAATGCATCCACCGAGAAGTAACGCAATTGCAGCATCGCACGCACACATTTCGCATATTGCCGGTACCTACACCTAGATCTATTATCATATTTATAAATTTAATGATGATATTTTGGTTTTTTGGCTCCGGGGTGAAAACCCAAAGCCGCTGCTGCATTTGCTTTGCCACCGGTGGTGACCCTTACCACAAGAGGTTCCCTTCAATCCCAAAATGATAAGTAAAACGGAGAGCCATTGAATCGTCTCCATATTGACGGATAAGCACGCGCCCAGTCGAAACATTCTTTACATTCCCTCTAATGATATTTACAAGTTTATAATATAAAGGTTAAATTTATACAGTATTCTAGCTGCGTAAACCTGCTTTGTATAACCGGCTCTAAAATAGTTCCGTTAATATGAATTATAAAGGTAATTAGTACCTATTATTACCGAGAGCATTTGGGTCACGGACAACAAGTTAGTAAATAAATTCATAGAACGATCAAATAAAAAGTCAATTAGCATAGGTCCAGCCAGCAGGTACCCAACCCAAGGTGTAAGTAACTAAAAGGTACCTGACTTTTAATTTATGTGACGGTTTAATTTAAGTGCATAAAAATCACGTTGTCAAATCAAATGTTTTCCTCTTTCATATAATCCGGGCCTCTTCAAGACACGCATTAATAAAACCCTTCCTATAGCCCCCACCTTGATCCTCCTCACAACACTGACCAGCCGGGTGGTGATATAGCTCCCCTGTCTTTACACCATACAAACAGGGGCACTCTTATGAGGTGCAATATAAAAAAAATAAAAAAATTTGAAAACCTGTCGAGGGGTTATAAGATGATTACTGGTGAATATTTAGTATTTTAAGGGTGTTTCACAACCATTGAGTAAACTATTGAGTGAATTGAGTCTACTACTCGCCAAGTAACATATGATTAACATTACGGGTAGCGTTACTCGGCGGTGATGAAACAGATATTATACGCTGCTCAACGAGTAGCGCTAATCGACAATAGGAGGTGGCGAAATGCCCTATTAATCAACACAAGATGCCAACTTACGTGGAATGTTGTGTTAATGAACTTTTTAATGATAAAGAGTGAACCTATCGTAAGAGAGATCAAAAGCAAAACCCAGCAAATCACGACGTGTCTTAAAAGGACCCGTTCTCACGCGGAAATTGCATCACGTACTTTTGACATGCGTTTGGCGTATTTTCAAACTGTGCAGCAATGCCTATGAACTCAGTGATATTGGTTTATCGGAGCAACTTCCATTGAAATACCGGATGAATATACAAAGCATTCCCACTCGACGTCTATGTTCAAATGTTGAGATAGGGGAATCAATAAAACGGATTTTCTGTTTTGACTCGGCGTGGTTTATTCTGCTGAATTCCGTGAAAATAACGGAAAAACCACGCAATTTATAGAATGATTCAAAATAACTAGATTTATTTTGCACTTGAACTTTACCCAAATAGAAGTAATTGAACCGCGGCGCGTGGTTAAAAAGATAGTTAATTCTATTTCCGGATCTATTAATTTTAACCCATTCATCGAAAACCGTGTGACTTACTAATCATGGGAGTGGTAAACTGTGGGAAGGTACTACAGGCAAGCCCTATAAGGGATGGTCTAATAAGTGCGAATAATCGCAGCTTTCCAGGACTTGTTCACTGAAAAGAAATCGTTCAAAAATTTATAAAATCAACTTTTTTGAACTTTTTCCAAAAATCGCAAAGAGACTACCGTTAAGTGCATAAAAATTTGTTTTAAAAAAATCTGGAGATAACTTTATTATATACAAAAATGTGAAAAAAAATCTAGGTATAGGACTGTTTGTCCCTGAAGTTCATACTAATAATCGCGGCATGTTACAGATGTTAAACACTTAGTAGTCAAGTACTGTCCATCCCCCATTGACACTTGCAATTTATAAATCAAGTCCAGTGATTACTTCTCGGTGAACAGCCAAAATGCATATTTATCGAGTGTATTAGCTGTTCGACGGTTTCTGAACACTTGTGGGTGGGTTTTGGTAATAGAGGCATGTTCACTGTTCATGTTCAGGCAT